>JAECUM010003300.1:0-22275 GCA_016617855.1 Megalonaias nervosa | reverse complement strand
CACCACAAAATAACACTATCAAATATACCGCAGAAATTACTGGTATTTACAGGCTGTCCGTATTTAGTGATGAAAGATTTGCTATAATTAACAAATATATATTGCGTCATTCAACTGATTCTCTCTCTGGAGTTGTATCTATATTGTTAAGAAAAGATGTTGAAGAAACATTTATACTGAGAATATATGATCAAACAATAAACTCAGAGCCTTATTGGTGGCATATGGAATTTGTGGCTGAAACACCGCAATTAGTCACTTAATATAATAATAATGGATCAACCTCAGTCTCGCATTGACGTTCAACTTTACAGATGCAATCAAGTATGTGAACGTCTGACTAAACTAAATAATTTTATCGACTATTATAACACGAAAATAAAAAATACAAAAGACGTATAGTTGTCATCGATGTAGTTGTTTACTCGGTTTCTGCTGTTATTACTGGAACAGGATTATTATTATCAACATTGACGATGACAGCACCTACTATTATAACCATTATTGTTTCAGCATCAACGACTATTGCTGGAGTTCTCGGTATTATAACCAAAAAGATACATACTTGTACAAATGCTAAATTGCACGATTATATGATTAAATTACATACAGTGGCAGAGGCATGTTCTAAATTATCTTTGTATATTTCTTCGTGTGTTAGTGATGGTGAAATATCTGATACTGAATTCGCGATGATGATGAAAACTTATGATGACGCTTTTAAGGTGATCGCTAATGATTTTAACGAATTAAATAACAACAATAATAATAATGACAGACAGGGAATTACTTCAGCAGATCGTTACTAATACAACTCCGTCAAAAACTACTATGATATCGTTAAGTTCGACCAATCCTGAGTTTAGTGTCAATTTTCCAACCGCAATTCCTGCAAAAGAAATAGCATTAGCACAATTGCGAGTTTATTATAGCTGGCCCAATATTAGATCAAAACCATTTGGTGGACTACAGCCAAATAATTCATTAATATTTGCTAATAAGAATAAGCCTGATGGAACTCCTGATTGGCAAATAGTTTCTATTCCAACGGGCAGTTATCAAATAGAACAGATTAATGATGAGTTCCAACGCAGAATTAAATCTATTACAGGAAAAGAATCAAAAATAGCAATTACTGTCTACGAACCAACACTATCTGCGGTTATTGAAGTAAATTCCCCTGATTACTCCGTAGATATTTATCAAAGTTCGATTAGATCAGTATTAGGTTGGCCTGAATATCCACCGGTTTATCAAGTACCACCAGAACCACAGAGATCTGATTTTGTCATAGATGTTAAAAAATTTATAAAATCTCCAGAATATCGAACAGAAAAAAATGCTTACCCATGGCGACGATATTTTGGTGATGGAGTTATACATTATATAGATAAAACAGAAACCCATTTTACAAAAATAGTTGATGGTAAAAAAGGTAAAATAATAGTACTTGATGTTGATGAAATAAATTCATATGCTAGTACAATTAAGTCTGAACACGGACGTGTACTTAATGATCTAAGAAATTTATTTTCCAGCATTAGCACTTCCTACAACGATGACTTAAAAAATCAAATAATTGAAGCAATACAACATTTGAATCAAGTTGCTTCAGACCTAGATTTCATGAATGATATTATTGTTAACAGAGAAAAAAAATTAGTGAACATAGCAGCAGATAGACGATATAAAGAGTTATATATAGTTAATGAAGACGGTCCACCTCGAGGTGTTAGACTAAATCTTCTGTTCACAACAATATTTCTAAAACATTTCGGAATTACGCGAGAACAACTATCAACATTTATAATTCCTGGATTTAACTCTGAAGAGCTAAAGAAATCAGTTAATGATCTTATTGATGAACAATTTAAAAGAATATGTGATTCATGGAAAAAATTAATACCTACACCAACCATTCTTAAATATAATAATGATCCACACGGTGGTGGTCGACATATATCACCTGGTATTGTTAATATAACAACAACAATTGCAGTCAATCTGGTATGTGACGTAATTGATGACAGTTATCAAGTAGATCTTTCAAAATCTAATCACCGCAGTGGCACTGCGGAACAGGGGTATATACTATATTCATTTAGCCCTAAAGACCCCCCCCCCGGTTGGTTAATTGTGTCTGAACCAATTAACCCAATTTATTTACGAGTTCATAATCCATTTCTGACAAGAATAAATTTCAAACTCACTGACCAGGCAGGAAACATTTTGGATCTAAGACAAGAATCTCTTAATATTAATTTGTATATACGCTCGTAGAACGTCTGATTAAATATTTCCTAATATAATAAGGGAAAAAATAATCTGATTCTGAAATAATATATTTTTTTTAATCTGATGGGTAAATATATACTCTGTTTGATGTTTTTGGACAGATTTTCTGAAAACTGTCAGAAAATATTATTATTATTATTATTATTTGTAGATTTTGTTAATTTTATCTATAATATTTGTAAATGAGGTCTGACAAAATCATGAAATCTGTGGAAAATCCGTTAGATTTTCAGAAATTATTATTATCATTTGTAGAAATCTGAAATCTGTTAGAAATTATTATTTTATTATTTTTTCTGTGGAAAATCTATTAGATTTTCTGAAATCTGCTAGATTTCTGAAATCTGTTAGAAATTATTATTGATATTATTATTTGTAGAAATCTGAAATCTGTTAGATTTTCTGAAAATTGTCAGAAATTATTATTAATATTATTATTTGTAGAAATCTGAAATCTGTTAGAAATTATTATTAATATTATTATTTTTTCTGTGGAAAATACATTAGATTTTCTGAAATCTGCTAGATTTCTGAAATCTGACAGAAAATTAAAATTTATTGGGTATAATTGTCCGACTGAATCATGAAATTCATCAAAAAACTGTCAGAAATTATTAATATTATTATTATTTTATTATTTTTCTGTGAAAAATCTATTAGATTTTCTGAAATCTGCCATCTGAAATCTGAAATCTGTTATAAATTATTATTAATATTATTATTTTTTCTGTGGAAAATCTATTAGATTTTCTGAAATCTGCCATCTGAAATCTGAAATCTGTTATAAATTATTATTATTATTATTTTTCTGTGAAAAATCTATTAGATTTTCTGAAATCTACATCATCTGAAATCTGTTATAAATTATTATTAATATTATTATTTTCTGTAGAAAATCTGCTAGATTTCTGAAATCTGTTATAAATTATTATTAATATTATTATTTTCTGTAGAAAATCTGTTAGATTTCTGAAATCTGACAGAAAATTAAAATTTATTGGGTATAATTACCCGACTAAATCATGAAATTTACCAGAAATTGAAATCCGCCGGGTATAATTACCCGACTAAATCATGAAATTTACCAGAAATTGAAATCTGCGGGGTATAATAGGTACTCTGATTCATGAAAAATTACAGATTTCCTTATCTGATGGGCAGTTTAATAATCAAAATCATTAAAATCTGATTTCTATGATTAAAGCAATTGTATATATAATAAAGCGAGATAACTCGGCTATCTCTCTCTGCGGAGTAAATTAAACGATTATTTCCCTTACTACTACGTTCGATTTACAGACAATAAATACTTCTTGTTTTTCGTTAATTATTTAGTGAACTATTTCTTTTTCTGTAGGTGATTAACTGTTAGTAAAGCATCAATTTGTAACAGAGGAGGAATATTGATGCATCTTTTAACTCTGATAATCTTAAATTCATGTCGGTTTATACGAGTGCGTAAAGTTATTTTTAGTTATAACATGTATTTGACCTTAACGAACGATAACTCTTACAAAAAAATATAATGTGTGATTATTTTATATAGTATATATAAATAATGTTTGTAAATTAAGTAAATATACGTTACAGTTGTACAATAATTGTGATTTTATTCAGTATATTGGTCGTACGTAATTTGTCTGCTTATTCAGTGTTGGGTTAACTACATAATAATTTTAAAACGTCTATATGTATGAATCGGAAAATGGCTCAGTGGTATAGTTGTTGCAACTATGATACTGACGACCGTGGTTCGATTCCTATGGCTGACGAATGTTGACAGTATTCGGAACGATACTATTTTATTTTAAAGAAATAATTATTATATATGAACCAAGAAAATATATATAATATTATTTCTGCTATTAAAAAATTAAAGCATAACGGAATAAATATATCTGATAATCTCGATCCTGAAAAAATATTATGCGATTATGAAATATTAAAACAAAGAAAAACTGACAATAAATACACATTACCATCCAATTATAAATTTGTAAATTAAATTTATCAGTCTATGTTAGAATCCTTGGCAATGGTAAATGAAAAGCAGGTAAAACTATTTGCGCCTCTTGCACGGTCGATCGAAAATATCAGATCCGAACTATCTCGTGAATACGAGAAAAAGAAGATTGTGGACAATCGTGTAATGCAATTGAGAAAGATTATGTTATTTGATTCTGTCAAAAGTGAGAGTGAAACTGAGAGCAGCGACGGTGAAGGTAAAATATAGAGTCGGACTATATACAATTTATTTATTAGGAACACAGAATTAGATATATTCAAATATTATCAACTGATCGTATTTTATTGAATATGCTGATTTGTATAATTTATCTGCAACATGTTTTACTGATTGTGGATGTATGCTAAAATATTTTGCAGCCGCATTAATTGATAGAAAAGTTATTTCCTGTTCTGTTTCTGTATTTATGGATTTAATAGCTCTCTTTCCGAATAATTTACATTTTCCAGTATTTCCACGTGCAGAATTCTGACTCTGTGTAATAGCCTGTAGGTTAGATAACCGATTATTTTTGGGATTTCCGTCAATATGATCAACTACAAGTCCATTTTCAACTACTCCACGAAAACATTCGAATATGAATTTATGTGAGTAATAATGTTTATTTCCAACACTAAATCTAAAATAACCAAATTTATCGAGATTACCGACTGTTTTTTTTTATTTACAGTGTCTGATCACACCATCTCGCGATGCTTCATAATTTGTATATACTGGATGTACTACAAATTCATATTTATTACGAAATGCTTTTTTTCTTAATTCTCTTATAATGTCATTGTCGATCATTTCATCATAATTCTGATTTGTCTGAGTCATTTTATATAATAATATTATTTGTCTAAATCATTATTTTGAAATCTGACCAGATAATCTTCTTCTGTCTTTATAGGAGAGTCAGTGTTATTTTTTTTGTCATAATATCGTTTTAATTCCCTGTATTTTTTTCCGCCACATTTTAGACACAATTGAGTTTTTCCTCTGACTCCAACACCACACTGAATACACGGTATTGGTCCTGTACTTCCATTTTTGAAACTTTGTGCATGATATCCGCAGTATTTGTTCACGCACGGTTTATTACAAAGAGAAATATATCCAATTCTGAGCCAAACACATTTGTTCTTTGTTTCAATCATTATATATATACTAAAATTTTAATTTAAATACTTGTCTTAATTATATGGAGGAATTATCGGCAATTGAACCTCAGATATCCAGATTTGATCTTGACAGATTATCAGAATATAAATTTAGTACTTTGATGCAAGATCTGGCATTAACGGATGAGGATATAATCGAACGTATTCGTGAAGCAAAAAATGAATTTCGTGACGATGGTGCTGCTCATGTATGGTCAACATTCAGAGTCGGAAATGTTACTAATATGATGAATGACAAACGAGGAAAGGTAATTATTAATCACCTTGATGATCAAAAATATTTTATTTTAATAAAATTTATTGTAAATACAAAAGAAGATATTTGGATTATTCGTGACAAGCGCGATCCAGTACACATACAATCAGGAAATAATATTGTTCTCTTAAATAATAAATCTAAGCCCGGAATACTAACAGGTGTTGACAAACCCTATTATATACAGAGTTATCCAGCAACTGCAATTGTATATGGAATATTTCCGCTGAATAATAAACCCGACGTCGGGGATCTAAAACCTATGAAACTGTCAGAATCAAGAATAAACTGTGTAGCTGAACGAGTTACAGAACATTTTACAAATGCGATACGTGGTAATGGTTTAACAGATTTACGACGTAAAAAAATAAATACTTGGGCAGAATCAGTTAAAGATACCGGAGCATCTATCAAAGATGTCGCTGAACTAGAAAAGAAATTAAGATTTCCAATAACGGTAAAAACGCTGACGGGAGAGATTTTATATAAAACAAAATATGAATCAAGAGGAGCTCCAATAGATATTATTGATCATAATTCGCACGCATGGACCTCAGCAGTAACAATATTTCCACGAGATAGAAAAGTTAAATTTTATGATGGTCATATATTTGATTTTATCAGAAATATCAGTAAAAGTGACCCTGTGTCTGTTTGGTTATTTCAGAGTTCGGAATATGATAATTACGATCAGTTTGTACGGCCTAATGGTGATATTTACCGTACAGAATCTCTTAATGTAGAAATGGAAAATCTTGCGCTGAAATATACTTCAGACGATGTCAAAATTAGACAATTATTAAATAATTGTTTTACAGTTCCATCCGTAGCAGCTCATTTCGCTCAGGAGAAAAATTTATGGAAACCAACACGATCGGAATTTCTTGAGGATATTCATAAAAGTTGCGTAGAATATGGACACGGAGGATTATGGAATACTAAATACAACTATAGTGACGTTATATCCGTCGATATGGTAGCATGTTATCCTGGAAGTTTTCTTGGATACGGAGAATGTTCTAAATACTTTAAGAGATTCGGACATCCATCACACGAGATGACCAGGGTTGCGATAAACGGACATTTACCAGATTTTGATTTAACAGGATTTGCTCATGTAGAATCATTCGAATTTGCAGAAAATCTCCATCCGATTACTTATACTTGGTTTGGAAGACATTTTTCAGAGCGATGTTGGGTTCCAATAGTACTATTGCGATATATGCTTGATGTTGGAATTTTAATATCTTTACAGGTGAGTGAGGCCATTATATCATATAGTCCACAGAAACAAATTTGGTTACCAGAACCAAATAGATTTAATATTAATGATGTCAGGAAAGAATTCCCTAATCTTAATGAAGATGATATTATTAAAATTACTAATAATATACGTAAATGCAGAGACGAGCATGATGAAAAACTTGCAAAAGATCTTGGTAGAAAGATAATTGGTAAATTTACTCAAGGAGGAGCCTATGATCATAAAAGACACTGTACAAGATTAATTATGGACGATGCTGAACTCGATTTTATAATTGCTGATACAACAGAAAAAAACATATTTATAAATCGGAGTAATGCTTATTTGTCAGACGGAACCAAACTAGGTACAATTGTGAGTTATCTTGATGGTGACTCACCACAATTTACTCATTTAAGATCATCTATGTTGGCATATGTTTCTATAAATCTACTGTCTATGATAAATAAATTTCCTCGTGATGCTGTCAGAGTCACAACGGATTCGTTTTATATAAATAAAAAATATACGGATTTATTAAAACCACTACTTGGTAATGGTGAATGGGGATCATGGAGAATAAAACAGGAAAATATACTTAGTTATTCTGAATCTGCCGACGTTGAAATTAAGGAAATATATCACAAAAATAATAATCAAATATCAAAATCATCAGCACCATCTGTATATGATCCTATATCTAGACATAAAACTGTTTATCTTAATGGATGCGGTGGTTCAGGTAAAACAACTCGTGTGATTAAATTATTCATGAATAATAATTCAGATATAATTGTTTTGACTCCGACACATAAATTAGCCAGAGAAATAAAAGAACGAGGAGTAAAATCGTGTACTTATCATAGTTTCTTTAGATGGTGTGGAGACACATGGACTCCTGAGAGAATGGGTGAAAAATATATACCTAAAATTATCATTTGGGACGAGATATGCACGGTGCCGTTAGAAATATTAAAAACATTTCTTGAATGGTTATTGACGAAAAATACTGCTATAATAATGTGCGGTGATCATGGTCAACCACCACCCTTTGTTGGAGAGTCTCCACATGAATGGCTGAAGAATAACGTAGATTATTATGAAGAAATAAATGATGATCATAGAGCTATTGATGAACCACTGAAGGAATTTAAAAGATTAATCAGACTACAACCAGACAGAGTACAATGTGAAATAATGCGAGGAGTAATTCCAGAGACTTCTATGAGTGATTTTCTAAATTTATGGAATCCCACTGATTTAATAGTTGCAAGTAGAAAGATAGTTCGTGATGAACTACAGAATAAATTATTTCTGTTACATAAAGAAAAGTTTTCAGATCTACCTGTACCTTTGTGTTATCGCCCAGCAGATACTCGACGACAGAATATTGATGTTGAAATTCCTGGTGGAGATACTGAAAGTGTCCGAGTACAGAATCTTGTCTTGAATGATATTGTTTTAGTCGATATTAATGTCGTTGAGAATGCGCTGAATATGAATAAATCACCGTGGACGTTAGGATACGCTATAACGATTCACTCATCACAGGGGTTAACTATTTCCGATACAAATATCTGGATTATAGATGATCGGATTGAATGGTCGAATTTAGTCTATCTTGCAGTTTCTAGAGTCAGAAGAATATCTCAACTACATAGGGTTATTATTAATTTCATAGAAAATAATAATCAGACTGTTAATGATGACGTAATAAGAAAAAAATTATCTGGTTATAAGCAGTGTGACAAAAAAATAATCGTGATTTTGATATTAATGTTGAATTTATTATAAAAACTAAAACAACTACAGAATAATAATTGCGCAAGTTGCAACTGTAATATGTTGTGGCAATATTCGAATAATAATCCAAGACAATTTACCGTAGACAGAATTAATAGTGATCTTGGTCATACACGTGATAATGTGATGCTGACCTGTCTTGAATGTAATCGACGTAGAGGTTCTGGTTATGTAATTGTATGTGGTGATAATTGTGTGTCTTCAGGGATTACCTGTAATTGTTCACGTACAAATCCACGTTGAGGGGCTGTAGAATCTAATCTGTAAATTGGAGGTCTACCAGTGGATCTAACTACACTAGAAATTGTATGTGTAGTCACGCTCCAGATAGGATCGGTTGTTCTTTTTTTACCACCTTCAAGTTCACCAGGTTCGTATAAATATCTTACAGTTGCATTACCTAATACTGGTTGAGATTGTTGTCTGTCATTAATACGGGGTATATATTTTTTTGTGATCGCAATAGAAGGTTTCATGGAAGTTGAACGAGTAATTTCATTATTTAATGCAGATATCACACTTGGTAACCTCGCAACCCATTCACGAGATCTCTCACCGGACTTAAAGTCAGTAGATATTTCTTTTGCGTATTGGTATCCAAATAACCGCTCAGCAAGTGTTCGATTAAATCGTTCAACAATTGCCTGATCACGATGAATTTCAGTATGTCCTCATCTGATTTTAACGTTATGTTTCTTCATCAACGATAATACTGCACCAAGAAATTCTTTGCCCGGATCAACCTGTAATAATTGTGGCCATCGCAAAAATCCTCGCTGATAAATTCGTTCAAATGCAGATGCAACTTCAAACGCTGTCTTTGTTGATAATGGTTCAGCATCTTTATATCTACTTGCAACATCAACGACAGTTAATGCGTATTTGTATGTGTGTGATTTTCGTCCATGTGTTTTAACAGTATCGTGCGGTAAAAACAAAATATCTGCTTGATGAACCGCATTAGGGACGCTGACATCAAAATGTGAATATTGAATATTTTTAGGTGGTGGTAGATAAATTTGCCATATTGCCTGTCGTGCTAACCACGCTGCAGCAACAGAACGTGAGACTTTTGCTGCTTCAGATAATTTAGTAATCGCTGATCTACCTCTCCAATATCCTCTTGGGCTATAATAAATGGATTCCATTATAATATTTATATAATTAATTACCAGCCCCTAACATTATTTTACCTTTCATGGCAGATTTTACTAGAAAAGTAGCTAATTTATCTCTGACAGATTTATTAGGTATAGAATTTAAAGCATGAATCAATTTTACATCTGCGAGATGCCTTTGTTGTAAATCTTTACTTTTATACGCAACATCATGAATATGACACACTTGATCAATCTTATTTACTGGATGCTCTCCTGGTCTTGGTTGATCTTGATCATCAAGTCGGATGTCAAGTCGGGTTCCAGGACCACAATAATTATATCCTGGTAAGTGTTTTTCCCCCGGATATTTAGCCCACGGAGTTCCTGGTAATTTTCCTAATAAAGTGGCTATATCTCCACCTGTCTTTGTCCCTGAATCAGACATGGAGATAAATTTATATTTTTTCGTGCCGCATTTTACACATTTACCTGTTAATGCACGTCGTTTATTTTTTGTTATTATTGTTGTCAGTCCAGTAGTGGGTGTAGATAATCTACATCGAACACAATATAGACTCATGTTATTAATAATATGGATATAATTGATTTTTCGGCGACACGAAAACAGGAACCAGTGAAGCACCATTCAGCATTACCAAATTCGATAAGAATGATTATAATAGGTCCATCTGGATCAGGTAAAACACAACTATTATTAAATTTAATAATGCGATGGTTAAAATGGAGTAAATTGTATTTAGTAGCACCATCTGTAGATGATCAACACTGTTACGAAGTACTTAAAGATTTTAATGAAAAGGCAAAATTGCTGAATGAAAACGGTGATGATGTGGTTGACTTTATTACCGATATTGATGAAGCCCCATCTGTAGATGACCTAAATGGATTTATTAATAATTTAGTGGTGTACGATGATATTATGTTGGACAGACAAACAAATCCAGCTAGAATATTTTCTCGAGGTAGACACAAGAATACGGACGTGATTTATGTCACACAAAGATATACACAAATACCTAAAGTGATCAGAGACAACTGCAATATTTTGGTTGTGTTTAATGGAGTAGATAATTATACTTTACAGAATATTTATTATACTTGGTGTTCAGGGGATATGGATATGATGAAATTCAGAAACTTCTTTTCAAAAGCACAAGTTGTTCCGTTTGGATTTATTACAATAAATCTACATGACCCAAGATCTAGATATCGTGTAGGTCTAGATAAAATCTTTGGTCCTTGATTTTATCAAGAATTACAGCAGCAGGGAGGGTGAATGACAAAAATTGAGTGACCTACCGAGTAAACTAAATGCACTATAACACAAAAAACAAAAATGTCAAAAATAGTAACAAAAATGAGCTAACTAAAATGATTTATTATCTGTTTTTTCAAACTATACGGTAATAATATTGTTAGGAGGGTTCGGTTTATCATTATTGACCTTATTTTTCAGCCCCTGTAGGAACCTTTATTTTTGTAAAATAAGGTCTCGTACAAAGTTGTCTGTTCACCCTCCCTGCTGCTAATGATGTTTGTTAAAGACACAAACAGTTTACCATTGAAAACATCATAAATGTGGCATTAAATGGAGAAATACCTGTTATAATTGCAAGCAATCCAAATTTCAATGGTGGATTTACAGTATCAAGTCCAGGTTAATGCACAAGGGAGTTTAACTTCACAATTCCACCCTCAAACATATCTGAGTTTTGCAGAAACTTTCAAGAAGTTATTTTTAGAGCCAAACATACAGTGATAGTGACATTAAATTGAATAGGCAACACCAGTGGTGCAATTTGGCATGATAATACCACCATTTCCAATGCTGTTAAAGTTATATACATGTGGTATCCTATTAATGGTGCATCAGTGGCCAAAGATACATGCTTGACATCAATTTTTGGAGTATAGTGGAATAACTATAATTTCATATCTTGTGAGGACCACACACTCTAAAGAAAGTGAAGTCCAAGAAGATTTCTCAAGGGAAATAATTACCCAGTAAGGTGTTAACATACATTGGCAGTATTTCAAATGGTATATTAGGAACACCCAAATGGAAGATCCAGTGACATTTGCAAAACTGGCAGTGGCTGAAGTCTCAGTGAGGTTGAACAGATCAACACAAACCCACTATAAACATTTTACTCAACTTTGAAAACTATCAAGTCAATCATGTGTATCACTGGCTATTGAAATGCTTGGATCAAGACCAAACTATCAAGTCACTTATGTCTGTCACTGTATCATTGACTATTCAAATGCCAGGATCAAGACCAAACTATCAAGTCACTCATGTGTATCATCAGCTATTGAAATGTCTGGATGAAGACCAAAATGTCAACAAAAACTTACAGATTTCCCAGCGTGACTTTTGTATGTTATACCCAATTTGTTACATTAACCTCAAGCATCTAGACCTAGTTAAACAGTTCATGGTTTACATGTACTTCAAAGCACATATAGGAGGAAACCCTGGTGACCCAGATTATAGATGTATTGCTGTAATTCTCTCCAACTAGACAATGTTGATGCAGGGGGTGAGTTGCCAAACGTGGACTATTGATGCACCTGTGGAAATTAGTTTTGAATTTTGTAAAATTTGTAATTAAACCTGTTACGTTTTTAAATAATAATGTCCCATCATGAAATTAAGATTGGCCTTAGCAAAAACCATCTTATGAAAACAAAAAACACAGTAAAAAATGATTGTAGGTTCACAGTGATTTTTTTTTTCTCTGACAAATGTAACTGGAATTATTCCCATGCAGTTCTCCCAAATGCAGGTTAATCGGCTTAATGTGGCCAACCAAAAGTCTCATTAAAATTATGAAAGTCAGAGGTGGTGTAACTTCAAAAGTCTGGTTGAATACTTCCTTTCCTCACATCCATTCCAGCACTGTAAGCAACTATGGCTCCAGCAGTGCCTAAAGCAGCTGTGCTGGGGTGGTGGTGCTGGAAATGTATCCAGAATGGCTTGGAATAATGTAGTTTGTGGATGCATAAAACAGGTAAAGGTTTTTAATTATCCAGGCATGGAAAACAAATACTCCCAAGTGTAAGTGGGATTTCGTTGTGGCATCACAGCTGACCAGTTTTGATTTATTATCAATGAGAAACCAATCATACATTTCCAAGTTAAATTTTTATGCATTAACTTGTACCAATGATTCCATGCACAATGGAAACTGACATCATTAACCTGGATTCATCAACAGGACCTGGAATGCATTGAGTCACATGCGTGGTGACACCCAAATCATTTATTGCATTTTGACTAGAATGGGCTTGCACCACCACTTGAAGTTGTTGATTATTTAACTCAAAGTGGACAAAATCATCTGCCACTATTTTATTTAACACTTCTACTTCAAACTCGCCTGGATGGACCAATATGTGAGCATCTTGTTGTTAAAACTTTGCATGCACTTGAGATTTCACCAACCCCATGAGCATTTACTGATTTTAAATTGAAGGACACATAATATTATTACAAATGCCTATTGATATTTATCGACTCGCAACATCCTCATGTAGCTTTACCAATGTGGATGTGGCATTACCAATGTGGATCTGACCAGTTATAACACCAAAACATATTTGAGTTTACAACCTGGGATTTTGTTGCTGTTGACCCTGGTGAGCTTGTTATTTTTGAAGATCAAACTGGAAAACTGAAAACATCTAAATCGGACATTCAGAACATAATTTTAAAAATAGATTTGCTTGACTTTATCAGTCACATTGGTGATGACTGACAAGACAAAACTGGAAAATTACTAACATCTCATGTGGACATTCAATATATTGTTTTAAGGCTATGAGACATTTTGCAAATATTCTGGACATGATCAGTGAAATCAGAGGAATCAAATAACTTTTGTGTCAGTATATTCTAATTTTGATAGTATCAATATTTTTTGATACAACAAAACAATATGTGGATGAACAAATCACAAATGTGCCCCATCATGTTTAGTAGTTTCCACTTGCAAGCATAGTAACCAGTGCAGGAAAGGAAGAAAAGATTAATATAGTAAATGGCCAACTTGTTTTCAGTGCTGTCGGATTGAGTGAGTCTGAATCATATATATTCATTGTTGCCAGTTTTAGTTGGAAGTGCTATGACAGTAGTTAGAAATAATGACAACCATGGTAGGCCATCAGTAATGCATAGCTGGAAGTGCTATGACAGTAGTTATCAATAATAACAACCTTGGTAGGCCATCAGTAATGCATAGCTGGAAGTGCTATGACAGTAGTTAGAAATAATGACAACCATGGTAGGCCATCAGTAATGCATAGCTGGAAGTGCTATGACAGTAGTTATCAATAATGACAACCATGGTAGGCCATCAGTAATGCATAGCTGGAAGTGCTATGACAGTAGTTAGAAATAATGACAACCATGGTAGGCCATCAGTAATGCATAGCTGGAAGTGCTATGACAGTAGTTAGAAATAATGACAACCATGGTAGGCCATCAGTAATGCATAGCTGGAAGTGCTATGACAGTAGTTAGAAATAATGACAACCATGGTAGGCCATCAGTAATGCATAGCTGGAAGTGCTATGACAGTAGTTATCAATAATGACAACCTTGGTAGGCCATCGGTAATGAATAGCAATGAAGACAATACTGTTGAAGAATTATTCCTATATACAATATTGGTGTAACTTTCAGTTTGAAGGACTCAACATTTATATGGATGGATACTCAACCATCTTTGGTGTATGTGTTTAAGATAAGGTTCTGACTACAGTGATGAGTTTGCAGAATTTGCCGATGGGATGGTGGAAGAGCAGACATTAGTTGGTAACATTGATAGCAATTTTCTTCCACTTTTAGACAGAAATCTCCTTCAGAGTGGCATTAACAAACACTTATATACATTGAAATATAATTCTGTTAAGAACCAAATAGAAATCGACAGTTGGGACTATCATGGTGTACCAATATCAACCTGAGGCAAGTTTGGAATGAAAATGCCTGCTCACTGTCTGCATCACCAGATGCAGAAACATCCAGGGATTGTTTATACTATGATGAAGTGGAATTTACCACTGATTCCACCCAAGTTGTCTTTTCCAATGAATATGGTAAACCAACATAAACTCGACTGAGAAAATATAGATCTCAACTATTTTTCAGCAATGACACCTTTGTCCATGTAACAGTGTTTCAGCAAAGACAAGAACGACTATCTATGACATTATTCATTGGTGTAATTGATTTGTTTTTATATGAATGTTGTGCTAGGTACAATCACCAGAGACTTAAATATTCCTCAGATGGAGATTTTCTAGAATATGTATCACATTTATACCATTATAAAAGAGTAACTGGTTGGAAGTGCATGTATGTGTTGCACCTCATCAAGGCTGGCCTGTTGAGCAATTAAACTACACAATTATATTGTTAATAGAAATACTATATGATAGACCATCAATGTTACAGATCCAAAAATATAACTGAAGCAAGAGCAACAGTTACTATGTTAGGAGAACCACACTACTTGTAAAATACAAACATACATGTCTTGTTACCAGTGCAGTTTGCAAAATCACTATGTCAACAACAGTTGCTCTGGGTGGTGTTCAACTGTTTTAGGCATGAATTGTTGTCAGGACTGTATTGATAGTAACCAATGTTGCAGGCAGTGCTGGTAAAGTTATTTTGATATGATTACATTCATGAACACATGTTTATTTTCGAACTTTTCACAGCAGCACTAATTAGTCTCAGAATGATTAATAAACAGTACTCAGTGGTTATTAAGATAATTAGCATGGCCTTGTTTGAGATTGTATTGACAGAAATGGAAAATAACAACTCCAAGCACATATATGGATCCATGGAGCAGATTTTCATGTAGTAAAAGTCAAGTAGTTTCCTTGAAAGACATAAGAAAGTATATAAATGCTAAAAACAAGCATTGTGATTGTCACATCACTGTCTCTAAGTCTTATACAGCTGTGGTGTGATAATGACAGTTTTGTCAGTTACTTATATAAGTCAGTGCCTTCTTTCTTACATGATTTTATCCTCTTCACTGGCTGCATATTGGTAACTTTCATGGATTTCAGTCCACAAGTTCACATGCATGTGCTGCGATTTATTGTAGTATCAAACAAAGTCATGGGGATAGAAAGGTTGTGACCTATATCAGCAACCTATATCAGTGAGCACAGTCTAAACTGCTATCATCATTAAGCGCAAGCTGGATTTCTAGGACATTTTACAGTAGTGAAGATCTGCAACTTACAGTAATTTTTAAAGATCTGAAATAAATTGAGAACAGTGTGATTGCACTTTTAGTTAGTAAATTGTTTCAAAGGATATAACATGGCTTGATATTTCAACCAACAATATTTATTTCTTTACATATTAATTTCAATCCTAATATTGAATAGCTTACATGTAATGTTTATTATTTTCAGTAATATTTGGGGCAGTGATTTTTCTACAAAGACTTTTACATCATTTACCATGGATTTTTTCAATATGATGCCAAAGTACTGGTTCTATTTCAACATTACCAATATTGCCAGAAGCATTGTGAATACTTCAGCTACTTTTGTTATTACTCCATTTAAAATAGGTAAGCTGGTCTTTATTACTCCTTTAAGAAGGACCGTTTTACTCCATTAAGGAGGCTGTATTAGTTTGTAGTTCCCCAAAATTGTTATTTTCCTGATCTGACTGGGTGAAAAATCCACAGTACAGCTCTCATTGTGTACTATACTGCAGTATATTGTTAATAGTGTAATATACTAAACTACAATATATTGGTAATAGTGTAATACACTGTACTGCAGAATATTGTTAATAGAGTAATATACTATACTGCAGAATATTGTCAATAGTGTAATATACTATACTGCAGTATATTGTTAATAGTGTAATATACAATACCACAGTATATTCTTAATAGTGTAATATACTATACTACAATATATTGGTAATAGTGTAATATAATATACTGTAGAATATTGTTAATAGAGTAATATACTATACTACAGTATATTTTTAATAGTGTAATATACTATACCGCAGTATATTGTTAATTATGTAATATACTATGCCACAGTATATTGTTAATAGTGTAATACACTATACTGCAGTATATTGTTAATGTAATATACTATACTGCAATATATTGTTAATAGTGTAATATACTATACCGTAGAATATTGTTAATAGAGTAATACACTATACTGCAGTATATTCTTAATAGTGTAATATACTATACTACAATATATTTGTAATAATGTAATATAATATACTGCAGAATATTGTCAATAGTATAATATACTATATTTCAGTATATTGTTAATAGAGTAATATACTATACCCCAGTATATTGTTAATAGTGTAATACACTATACTGCAGTATATTCTTAATAGTGTAATATACTATACTACAATATATTGGTAATAGTGTAATATACTATACTGCAGAATATTGTCAATAGTGTAATATACTATACTGCAGTATATTGTTAATAGTGTAATATACTATACTGCAGTATATTGTTAATAGTGTAATATGCTATACTGCAGTATATTCTTAATAGAGTAATATACTGTGCTACAGTATATTGGTAATAGTGTAATATACTATACTGCAGTATATTGTTAATAGAGTAATACACTATACTGCAGAATATTGTCAATAGTGTAATATACTGTACTGCAGTATATTGTTAATAGTGTGATATACTATACTGCAGTATATTGTTAATAGTGTAATATAATATACTGCAGTATATTGTTAATAGTATATATACTATAATGCAGTATATTGTTAATAGCATAATATACTATATTGCAGTATATTGTTAATAGTGTAATATACTATACTGCAGAATATTGTTAATAGTGTAATATACTATACTGCAGAATATTGTTAATAGTGTAATATACTATACTGCAGAATATTGTTAATAGTGTAATATACTATACTCCAATATATTGTTAATAGTGTAATATACTATACTGCAGAATATTGTTAATAGTGTAATATACTATACTGCAGAATATTGTTAATAGTGTAATATACTATACTACAATATATTGTTAATAGTGTAATATACTATACTGCAGAATATTGTTAATAGTGTAATATACTATACTGCAGAATATTGGTAATAGTGTAATATACTATACTACAATATATTGTTAATAGTGTAATATACTATACTGCAGAATATTGTTAATAGTGTAATATACTATACTGCAGAATATTGGTAATAGTGCAATATACTATACTACAATATATTGGTAATAGTGTAATATACTATACAGTAGAATATTGTTAATAGAGTAATATACTATACTGCAGTATATTGTTAATAGTGTAATATTCTGATCTGCAGGATAGTGGGAATAGTGTAGTAAAATGAACTGCGGCATAGTGGGAAATATCAAAATTTGTTAAACAATGGTAACTTATAAAGGAAATAAAGATATACCACTAAGCTTCACCTTGTCTTCTTACAAACCATACTGTTGTACATTGGTATGATTTTGGTCATGATGTTGATATTGGTACTGTGTTATATCCAGAATCATGTTATAACAATGAGCATTATAATGAGGAAGAGCTGTATTTCAATACTAAATACTTAAAGTCATATTGTGAACATCTTGGATGTATTTAGCATGCTGTAAGTCATACTATTTTCAGGTTATTCAATCTTCATGAGTATAATACATGAAGCTTATTCGAAACATAACATTTGTTTGCAAATTCATGATAATAAATTTTGACATTTACATAAGGTCACTTCCTTCTGGCACACAACAGGTCAGTGATCACTTGATTGTGAAAATTGTAGTTTCTGTGCATCACACCAGAAGTAACTAAAATAAATTTCCTAGACATACTAAAGTTCAGGTTCAAAGAAAATATGAACTCTCCATATGTTATTAGATCAAACCATCAAAGGTCAAGTTCAAAGACTGTAACCTCAACAGAAGAGATAAACCATCTCTAAATATTGGTGTGCCAAAGGTTAAAGGTCAAAGCCAAATGGGTTTTTTTGTAAATGTTTGACTGAAGTTACCATGAATTATTTGAAAAGAAAATAATGTATATATTTTAGGTTCCTTGTTTGGTCCTCCTTTAATTTTGCAAAAATTCAAGCATGAAATACATTATTTAGTGAATATTTAATCTTGTCTTTGATTTTTACATCAGTTAAACCAGCACCAGTTGATTTCATTTCATTCCAAAATGTCAATGACACATGTGTGACTGTGGTATGGAACCATTCCCGGCGGTACAGACAAAAAGTGTTTAGAGTGCACTACACATCAGAATGTTCCTCTGAACAACAGGTATTGTTTTCAAGAGTACAAGATTTATTTAGAATTTTCTCTTTCTCTCTTACTCTTTAAATATCTTGTATTTTGTAATATACGTATACATACACAGCTCCCTTGATAACAGTGACGTCCAAAACAATAGAACTCAGCATAAATGAGTTTGCAAGTTTATAAAACAGAGGAGCCTCTGAAAAATTAAGAAAGGGAGGGACATTAGTAGTGAGAAGGGCGCATAGTGGGTTAAATTGTTGAATACTTGTTTTATAATTGCACTGGAATAATTGACAATATATAATCTTTTTTATAATGAAGGTGTTACTTTTCTGTTTAATTAAATTGCCTTTATTTTCAAGATAACCAATCTTTGAAAGATTGTCAGTAACATGACATACTCCAAGAGGTTTTAATATGCATCATGTAAACTATTAAAAACATTGTCTATTATGACACTGCTTTATGCATGTTATTTCAAGAAATAAGAACATGGAAACCCAATTTCCTATTGTTACCTAAGTGAAATATTGATGATGTGAATTCATTGCAAATAATCATGAAATTTCTTCTTGTCCTTGAGTTGTTTTATGAGTGCCAATTTAGGAAGTTTTAGTTCACTACAGACTTTAGATCTTGCTTCACTATAAGGAATCCAATTTATGAAAATACAATTTTCATGCACTGAGTATGCCATTCACTTGGTTCCTTGCCATCCTTGGTCTCATTTGTAAATAAGTTGAAAAAAAACACTGCTTGTTGTTACAATTTTAGTAATGTTGCTTACATAATAATATTTAAAACCATGTTTGACTGGTCAAGTGAAATGAGTTGACTGGACACTTGACCATGACTGATATCTCTTATGCAGGTATTAATCACATGTCTTTTTAAAAGTTGATTCTACTCCCTCTTTGATTTGATACACAAGACATAGTTTACTTGATTTGATACACAAGACATAGTTTACTTGATTTGATACACAAGACATAGTTTATTTGATTTGATACACAAGACATAGTTTATTTGCTTTGATACACAAGACATAGTTTATTTGCTTTGATACACAAGACATAGTTTACTTGATTTGATACACAAGACATAGTTTACTTGATTTGATACACAAGACATAGTTTACTTGATTTGATACACAAGACATAGTTTACTTGATTTGATACACAAGACATAGCTTATTTGATTTGATACACAAGACATAGTTTACTTGATTTGATACACAAGACATAGTTTACTTGATTTGATACACAAGACATAGTTTATTTGATTTGATACACAAGACATAGTTTATTTGATTTGATACACAAGACATAGTTTACTTGATTTGATACACAAGACATAGTTTATTTGATTTGATACACAAGACATAGTTTACTTGATTTGATACACAAGACATAGTTTACTTGATTTGATACACAAGACAATAGTTTACTTGATTTGATACACAAGACATAGTTTACTTAATTTGATACACAAGACATAGCTTACTTGATTTGATGCACAAGACATAGTTTACTTGATTTGATACACAAGACATAGTTTATTTGATTTGATACGCAAGACATAGTTCATTTGATTTGATACACAAGACATAGTTGATTTGATTTGATACACAAGACATAGTTTACTTGATTTGATACACAAGACATAGTTTACTTGATTTGATACACAAGACATAGTTTACTTGATTTGATACATAGTTTACTTGATTTGATACACAAGACATAGTTTACTTGATTTGATACACAAGACATAGTTTACTTGATTTGATACACAAGACATAATTTACTTGATACATGTAATACAATGCAGGTCTACTTCTAGTTCATTGTAAGAGCACAACAAACAATCAGCAAGTCTCAGATTAAACAAGAGTTGTGTTTTAATTGTTTTTTTGTGAAAAAGCTTGCAGGCATCACTTTGACCACAATTGACACTTTTCACATTTGAATACAAAAGGACATATCATGTTTTTTATGAATGATTACACTGAAACTAAATTAAAAGATAAAAATGAAAAATGAATTTCAATTTAAAAAATTTATTTAATTAGTATTTAATATTTTAAGACTAGCTTCATACTAGTAAGCCTTACCAACAAAATCATAGACTGATATTTTGTCACTTATTTTTCTTTATGGTGCATTAGGAATTTTTGGTAAACAAGAATTTTAACAAATTATGATTCTTACCAAAAGTTGTGAATTTGATTTTGTTGGTTCCAAATCTCTAGGCACCAAATGCCATTTGCAAAGTTGAAACTAGTGATTTATCAAAATCTCATTACCAGTTTTGATTTTTGTTTAATTCAGTTAGTATGGGTCTATTTTACAGATATTATCTGTATGAAACAATGGGATCCACACCTGCACTCATGTTATTAGTTGGTTTACCACTATCTATGTGTGCTAAAATTAGAGTGGTGTAATACATCCATGTGTGCTAAAATTAGAGGTTCCAAATCTCTAGGCACCAAATGCCATTTGCAAAGTTGAAACTAGTGATTTATCAAAATCTCATTACCAGTTTTGATTTTTGTTTAATTCAGTTAGTATGGGTCTATTTTACAGATATTATCTGTATGAAACAATGGGATCCACACCTGCACTCATGTTATTAGTTGGTTTACCACTATCTATGTGTGCTAAAATTAGAGTGGTGTAATACATCCATGTGTGCTAAAATTAGAGTGGTGTAATTTCAGTCAGACTATTGTACATGGAGATCATTGTTATGATAAATTATTGTCAAAGAAAAAGGAAGGTAAAGGCCCTATATGAGTGTAGTTGTGGATAGGCAATATGTGAAGAAATTGTAAACAGAATAGTACATTTTTATGGCTGGTTTGAGGTTAAAGCAGATATGACTGTTGATAGTTCTGTAATACAGATCCATATATACTATTATAAAATAACTGTATGCTTTTATTATAATAACCTTTTAATTGCCTAAACTAAAACCACCACTTTTATCACCTTACACCATTCATTCCCCTCAAAAAATCTGATTTCTCCTTCATTGTCTATTG
>JAECUM010003298.1:0-93117 GCA_016617855.1 Megalonaias nervosa | reverse complement strand
GTCAGATATTAGCATCCTGAATATCTTTTTAAGGATATTGCTGCTGCTGATGCTACTACTACTACCACTACTACTACTACTACTTAAAACTGACTCTCTTCGAGGCCAGATCAAAATAGCTCTATTCATTTAAGACCAGTTACATGGACGAGAACTCATGCGTGATATAATGATTCTCACAGGTATGAAAACAAATAAATAAAATAACAGCAATAAAGCGGGCTAGGGAATCCATATTGTAGAATAAACGAACAGCCAGCCGGGAAAACAGTTTCGTAAAACTGTCGACATTTTCATATAAAACAAATGTCGCATTATGCGAGATCATAGAAAATCAATCGTGTATTCTCTCATTAATGATATGCACATTAATAATCAGACCCTCAAAATCGAGACATCTTAAAATTCCGATTTTAAAATTAAAGCAATATAAGTTCAATTTTAGTTTGAGTCGAACGTATAACCCTTGGCTGTTCAAGCACTTACTACAAGCATCCGAACATACAACCAGCGCCTCCCTCCCCTTCAACACTCCCTAAACCAAAATAAAACACTCCCACTAAGAAACCCCAAATACACCCCCCCCCCTTCGAGATAAAGTCCATTTGTATGCGATCCCAGACCCTAACCCCTCACTATTACACCCTTAGTTATGATGAAATGAAGTCGAGGTTACTTGACAACTAGACTTTCTCTCCTACCCCAAATATGTTAGTCCCCAATATTATACTCAGCAATACTTACTGCAATTTCATTTTTAAAAACCAAACACAGACTTCACTGTCAGAATGTCGGAAAGGACCTCTAAATTCAATGATTAACTTTATTTGCCTAATACTCTACATAATTCATCAAGGAGATGAATCACGTTTAAGCTTTAGAAATAAAGATATTATTGAGATATTTTGTAATTGTATATCGTATGTCATTTGCAAAGGAGTAATACAATAATGTATTGCCAAGGGGCACAATTATTGTCCATGTAAGTTTCTGCTTAAATTGCTGAAACATATAATTTTGTGCCTGAGCACAACAGATCTTCTTTTGTTTTGTTTTTGTGAAGTTCGTGAACTCTTTCGAATAGGTGGGCATTGATGTGAAAAAAAATTCCGGATTTGCTCGAAATTCTGGACTTCAATTATAGTTTGCATAGTTTGAGCTAGGAACTTTAGCTTCGTAGTTTAAAATTTAAACTAATTTTTAATTTAAGAAAAAAAATAGATTGTCCAATGAAATTAGCATCAATTTAACATGAAATAGCTACTTATAGCAAGGAAATATAAAACTGAATAATCATAAAGTACTAAGATAAGAAATTGTCTATCTTTATTTGTGTTGCCCCGATCAACCGATGTTGCGTCTTAACTTGACAAGGCTGTCGTAAAATGTCCCGGATTTCCTCGACATTCGGCAAGCAAAGTAGCCTCAAATCATCGCAGAAATCTCTAGGAGGTTTGTAGCCTTCTCATTCTGCAAATTTTTGTAGAAGTTAATGTCCAATTTACATCTATATCCTATTTAGAATTCCGACTCTTAGCAGAATACTGACCAACCTATTCTCCCTCCAAAAAGTCGGCCTGTCCATGCCTTTGAATTGCCCGCCTTTCTCATATTACAATCCCAGCGTCACAAATTTTGTCCTTAAAATTTTCTGACTCCAGATACATTGACCATTGAGCACTGAGAGCATGCATAAAGTTTTATTTTGTTCTGAACTGGATGAATTTTAAAATTTGAGATGACCTCCCGAATATCTGAATCCATTGGAGTTCAGGGCCCTGACGTGCTTGAGTGGAGTAGGTCTCTCAGGTCTCGTAGTCCGTCCCCGGCAAAGCATACAGCAACACGATCCCGTAGTCCATCTCCCCGTGTGAGACCACTCAGTTCTCGAAACAATTCTGCACATAGAGGTATGTTACATTGTTTAGGATTTCAGAAAGAGAATCATTAGGACTTAAACGTTTGCTTTCACTTGTTTAAGAGTGTATGCAGGTTTAGGCTTGCTTATTGCCTACAGTTCAAGCTCTGTTTTGCTTTTCATTTTAATAATTTATATGTGACCATCTTAATCTATCTTCTCATAAATGGTATGGACTCTAATTTTGGAATGTAGTCATCAGTTTGTCTTGTGTTCTGAGATTTGTTGTCTTAAGAATACACTGCATTTATTATTTTAGATAATCAGTGATCTACATCAGAGTGTATTCTTTTCATCAGGGTCAGTAATTAGCATACTGGACATGTGATCAAATCAGGCTAAGTAGTCAGCATACTGGACATGTGACAAAATCAGGCGAAGTTGGAATAGCAGTGTAACTATCTGATGATAATGTCAGTATGCATCCACACCATGCTAAGCCTTATCATGTTTCCTATCGAATGTCTGAATGGGAAGGGAGTTCAGCCAATGATTTCTTTAAAATTAAATCTACTTGTGTATTCTATTAACTGATGTACTGTCATATTACAATAATTAAAATGTCACCGATAAGTTAAAAATGTTTATTCCTTGTTTGTAAAAACTTCTTATAAAGAGTAAATATTCACATTATCTTGTCTGATAGAAAATATGAGACTGGCTTTGATTACAGGATGGGAATGATATATAATAAATGAAAGAAATTGTGTTCATTTATGTAATGGAAGTATGTAATGCATATAAGCACTACTTAAAGGCATATGTACTGTGGCAAGATCACAGAGTATGAAACATGCACATGTAAAGCATTATAAATGAAACAAGGCCCAGTTTTAATTCTCGCTCTCAATGTTTGTGACTTCTGCATGGGCTAAGTATCTTGTAAGTTTGCTCAAACCAGATTTAACTTTGATATGGGAGTCTGCAATACTCCTGTGAATACTCCGATGGCTCAGGCAAGCTGAAGTTTTGAAAGGAATTGCCAATGGGAAGGTAAAAAAATTATTGAGGGGGAGAGAGAGATAGAGAGAGATTTGTTTAATCCCTGAATTAATGATTATTAATTTTGCCTGTACCTAACTAAGCATTCACTTTGCTTTGAAAGCACCAATGCCACTCGTGTCTTCTAATTAGGAATGATGAAAAAAATACTGAGTAAAACCATACCAAGTATATTTGACTCCTGTAACTTTTTTGTATAGAAATGCATGAATATGAAAAATTGGATTTTTTTAACATTAAATGTCAGATGCTGTCATAATTTCTGATATTGCAATAATGATAATAATAATAATAATAATACCCAGTAAGTATTAAATTTGAATAATTGTACAGTGTATCAATCAGAGCAAGAATATAAAAAAATTGATTTGCAAATTGAACTTTATATTTTTGCAAGTCATATTGCCACAAAAATATAAATATGTCATGTATGTATCATTGCTTCATGACAGCTCTAGGGGCTAATTGGTTGACATTAATATTCAACCGTAAGAGCTGTCAAGGTTGTAGAAGAATCCATTTGTTTATAAAATTGCTTGCTCGTAATTTTTGGACTAATATAACAGGAATATTTTTCTTTTGTAGGGGTTTATTTGACGGAAGTTCCACGTGCGATTCATTCACCTTCACCTCCCAGAATGGCCACATCACCCTTATTAAGGACACGTAGTGCAGCTGTACGTAAAAGCACAGGTAGCATTGCTGCAAGTCTGGGTGGAAATGCAGGGTAAGTCTTCATGTATGAATCAGAGATTTTCTTGCAAAGAATGTAGGTACGAATTCAGGAAAATTATTAGCATTCTTAGGAACTTAATGCCATTCTCAAAGAAGGAAATTCCAGGATAATTTTTTTTTTAAAATCAGGGCGGTATTAATGAGATAATAAATGTTAGTATTTTAAGTTCCAAAATAGCACCTTTTAAACTTTTCTTATAAAACAATTCAGTTAGCTGAAGCAAACATTCATATGCAGGGGTCAAGCTAGACTTGAATTTAAGGTAGAAGTGACTTCTTTTTGTGGACAGAACAGGGAGAAGTGGGAGCAAAGCAATACATGCAATATCTATATATCTATATCTATATATATATATATATATATACATACAGTGTGACCCTGCTGTAGCATGCTCTGTCATAACATGAATTCAGATATAACATGGTCATAGCGTGGCTTCCGAAATTTGATATACATGTATTTTCAGGGGTCAAGCTAGACTTGAATTTAAGGTAGAAGCGACTTCTCTTTGTGGACAGAACAGGGAGAAGTGAGAGCTGAACAGGGAGAAGTGGGAGCAAAACAAGACATGCAGTATATATATATATATATATATATATATATATATATATATATATATGTATACACATATATATGTACAGTGTGACCCTGCTATAGCATGCTCTGTCATAACATGAATTCGGATATAACATGGACATGGTGTGGCTTCCGAAATTTTATATACATGTATTTTCTCGTACACGAAAAAAAACAATTTCTTTTTTAAAAGTATGAAAAAAACGTAAAAAGTTTATTATCATTTTGGGGAAGAGATTGCATATGAATAACACAAGATGATCATGGCCTGGCTCCTGAAATTTTATATGTATTTTTCTCATACACGAAAAAATAGTTTTTTCTTCTTAAAAGTTAGAAAAACAATGTGTAAAAAGTTTATTCAGTGATCATGCAGGGCTTCACCGATGTCGCAAATTGCGATTTGTTTTCCTTATTGGTGGGAAAATACACCATCTGGCAATATTTTTTGTTGATATATATGCAACCATTGGTTTGGAGTGGAGAAATTCAGAGGCCCCATGAAAGGAAGCCACAAACTTGATATAAAATGCACTGAAATTTATTTGTTATTACACGAACAAATTCTTCGTCCATATTGACAATCCATCTTAACAGTGCATTGTTATATCATAATCCGCTTATGTTGACATCTAGCATGAGTACTGCATGCTGTGAGATATCTGGTTTTTTTTGTTGTTGACATTTCTGGTAGTGGAGATCAACCGGACAAGGCATTATGTCATAATTTATCTTTCGTTGGATTTTCGGCCTCTTGCTAGTAATGAACATATTTATATAGACTGACATTTTCACTCAGAATTAATTCCTTCAGAACACATTTTCTGTAGTAATCTCTGTCATCAGACCAGAACACCCGCATCTCGATCACCTGTTGATCCTTTTATAAGTTTCTGATGCATGCGTGGAAGGCAGCATCACTCCACTACCACAAATGTAAAAACCCCAAAACAACACAAGATCTTACTTGTTGGTCTATTCAGTAGTTAGGGAGGAGCAGTAACTAGAATCAACCAAACAACAGCCAATTCCATTTATAAAAATGTACCCAGATAAAATAGTTTGATGAAATTTCAAAGAAACAGATTACCTCTGAAGCACTGATTGTTATAAAAACGTATCAAGCAAATGGAAAAAAATATCAGTCTCAATCATGCAATACAATTATTTGATGTTGCCACCACAATAAGAAATGGGCATTTGTTTGGTTCTCTAAAGCTGCCCTTTGGTGGTGACTTCAACAACACATGCACCCTTCATCAAAGAAAACTGCTACTTGTTGTTGTTGTTATTGGCATCCGTTAGTCTCGAGAGATGATGGAAGTGCGCCCATAAGAGATGTCCCAGTTGGTGGTTGTGCAGCGTCTTCTGTGGCTATGGAGCCCAACACGGGAGTGGCAGTCCTTGCTGCAGTTGCTGCACTTGAAGGCTAAGTCTGCTGTGGATTGGAACTGCTTTATCTTCCTCTGAGATCGTTTTTCATCGGCGTTTTTCATCGGAGAAAACTGACTACAATCTTCAATAAAAACAAAGAACTTTTCTTCAAAGGAAGTCAGTACCAAACTTAAATAAAAGCAATGGAATCTGATGGATTGTTTCATTTTCCAACGTGACTGAAACATGTTTACTGTGCCATGAAAGTTTCCTTTCTGCCGGAAAAAAGTTTATGCTTATGAATGCAACCAATGGCAGCTTAAACCACAAACTTTTACCATCTTGGGATGTACTGAAAAGTAAATGTGCTTCATCATTCGTTACCTGATTGTGCTATTTTTTTCCACTGAATTCAGACCTATATGACCTGTGACAAAATTATTGAATATTTTAAATCTGTGTGTGTGCATATTTTCCATGGAATTACTTGTATTGTGGATTCAGTGTATGTGATGAGATTCGCGGGTGAGTACACGATGTTGATACCTATTCATGCTAAACATTAGACATGTATATATAAACAGTATACGCGTGTATGTACCAATGCACGGTTCTCTGAATAAAGTAAAATATTATGTATGCCTTCTCTGTTTTCTCTACAGATGTATTTCACATTTAATATGCATCGATTTAAGATGGTAACTGTACCAATGAAGCACGTATTTTTGTGCCCGCATTTATTACCTAACCCCACCCACTGCAGGTTTTTAGGGGTATATGCATCATTTTTTTCTGCTAAGTAACCTGGTTGCTTATAACACGGTTTGGTCCATAACATGGGTGCTATGGCTCCCAACTACTGTGTTATAGTGGAGTCACACTATATATATCGGCGTGTGTGTTGTTTTCATTCTTTTATTTGAATTATGCCTCTCTTTCCTAGTATTTCCAAGTATGCATATTTGCATTTAACATTGGTTTTAAGCAATACTTTATTTTCAATAGAAATTTTTTAAAGTTCTGTCTATATTATAAGCACATTTGATGCGTGTTTAAATACTATCATATTCATATGCAGTGTATTTTGGCAATATGACTTAAAAAGTGAACAACAGAAGCTATACACTGTAATGAATTTTAACTGAGTGACTAGATTACAGTATTGCAATTGCAAGTTAGTACAAATGCTTAATCAAGAATTTTTATTTTTACTTTCTGAAAGTTCACTATAAAATGACATTTGAAAAGATTTCTAAACTTGTTTGAAACAACCCCTGAACCATGTACATGAGAGCAAATGTACACGTCTTTCAGATTATACTGTTCGTCCTAATTTCTTTCTTAATGATAAAACATTACCGTAACTGTTCATAGACAACACACTGAAGAATTAAAGTCAGTATATGAATGAACTAAACCCCCTTTTTTTTAACCGAATCATCACAGCCAACATGGAAGTGCATCTATTTTTGCTTACTATTTACCTGTCTTACATGTACTATGTACTGCAGCTCATGGAGACATCAGACTAATGGACTCCCACATGGGTCTGTTCTTTCATCAAGTTTGTTCAATGTTTATATGAGTGACTTGCCTGAAACACAGTTGTGCAAGTATGAAGATGATATTGCTCTTGGGACCCAAAGTTGTTCATTTACTGAGTTTGAGGAGGTACCTAGAGGAAATGACGGACTTCTTCAAGAAATGGCGCATACAGCGAAGCACAACAAAGACAGTCTTCAGTGTCTTCCAACTTAACAATGCAAATGAAAACCATGTGCTTTGCATCCTCCTCAGTGGGCAGCACATAAACAACGACCCGACACCAACATAGCTTGGTGTGACTCATGACAGATCACTGACATTCTACAACCACCTGAAGAAAACTGCAGCAAAACCGAGCACATGAAACCACCTACTCTGCAAACTAGCTGGCTCAGCCTGGGGCACTAGTGCTCAGACACTCAAGACATCAGCACTGGCCCCACTGTTATTTGACAGCCAAGTATTGCACTCCAGTCTGGGCTTGATCATCCCATACCAAGCTAATTAATGTCCAGCTAAACAACAATGTGCATTATTTCTGGAATACTACATTCTTTTCCTCTACCTCGGCTACTGGTACTCAGCAATATTCCTCTTTCACATCTCCCTCATCAGGAAGCAACCACAAAACTGCTGGCTAATGTTTATGCCAGTCAGAAACTTCCTCTGTACATGGACATCACGTCACATCCAGCAGTCTGCGTGGCTTTGAGACACCCAATCTGGTTAGGTCTCTTGCTGGAGGATATGACTGTTATTTCGGCATGGAGTGATGAGTGGTCTTCAATAGATGCAAACCACTCCCTCATAGCTGAGCCATCTGCCTGCCCTCCTTGCTTCAACCTTCCATGACATCTATAGACCATGCTGAACCATTTCTGGACAGGACAGGGTCATTGTGCTGTTAACCTTGTCTGATGGGGCCAGACCACTGACTCTTCCTGTAGCTGTGATGCTCTACAGACCATGTCACACATTGTGAACAACTGCCCACTGACAAAGTTCTCTGGTGGACTGCAGGCTCTGCACCTTGCTGATGACGATGCCGTTAAATGGCTGAGCATGCACTGCACATGATAAATAAATATGTAATAATACAAGAGAGGATACTTTTCTCTCTTCTTGCATGACCTATTTAAGAATAACTCTTTCAGGCTAAATTTCACGTAGTGTAATAATTAATAGTACAAATGTTTAGCTGAGGCATTTGACTTTTGTATGTCTGTCCAAAGTTCGGCTTACTATGATATCTTTAAGGAATGTCAGATCAATTTCCCACGCTACCACTTGACATGCCATGGCTGCGCCCACTTAATATGCAAGTGCAATTTGCTGAATGAAATACTGTCCTCTCATTGGCCAGTGCAAAATGCTGTACTATACTGATAGTGTCAACATTTTTGTTTACACCAATACTATTGTTGAATCATGACAAATACAGCAATTTGAATGTTTATAAGATACTATTGTTTAATTGGGAATTGTGAAAGTTTAGATGCAAATTATAGGGTATAAAATTGAATTTTATAAATTACAGGGTATCATATTCAAATTAAACAATTAAGACCATGCTATCTTCTGTCGTTCCAGGAAGCTAAATAAGAGCATAGCTCTAGATAACATTGAGGCAGAGTACATCAAGAATCTGCAGCAACAGATCTACTTCCTAGAACTGGAGTCCAACTATCTATATCCTTGACGTAGCAGACAATTTGAGCCTATATGTACCATAGATACGTAGAGCTCAGTTGGAGAAAGAAAATCGGTGGCTAATATTTTCTGTTCAGTAAACTGAGAGTCCATGACCAGAAACTGGAGGTTCTTGGATGATTAGTTCAGAATACTGTCTCAGAAATTCTACATAAATAGGTCCTACAGATATTAATTTGTACCCAAAAAGAATTGTATGTTGTTGTTGTTGTTGTTGTTGTTGTAGGGTTTAACGCCATTTTTCAGCACACGATAGGCTATACATGGCGGCCAGTATTAATGGTGGAGGAAGAACCCGGGAAAACCCCGGAAAGAACCACCAACCCACGAGAAGCTACTGGCAAGCTTTCTCACATATCTACATTGGCTGAATCCGAGACTCGAACCCACGCAGACAGAGGTGAGATGGCAGTGATCCGTAACGGACAGCGCTTTAGACCACTCGGCCACTCGGGGCCCCAAAGAATTGTATGAAAATCAGGTTTAATAAAGCCAAGTGCATATTAACAATGAATGAATATAACCTCTACTAATTTTAAAATAATCACATATGCTAATCAGGACCAAAATGGGAACTTTTCTTCATATATTTTGTTAGTGTTCAAGGGGCTTTTGAAGGATTTACTGGCAAACATTGTACGAAATAATGATACAAAAATTGTGAGAATGATAGTTTTAGAAACCTCAGGATGCTTTTAAGAAATGTGCAGACTGGCTTCACAACAGTTATTCCTTTCATTAAATGTATATCCTGGCTGTATGACAGTCACCATCAGGATGTATTCAGTGATGAAAAAAAATTATCCCAAAACGTGACACAGTCATACCATTACTTACTTAATTCTGTTTCAGTTTCTTTTCTCTGTTTCCATGAGTTTTTTTCTTTTACTGTGACACAGTGAATTGACTTTTAATAAGTTTCCTTGAGAAAGGGCAGTGGATTTCTAGCATGTGGCAACCCAGAAATGTCAGATCAGGAGATTTACAAAATTTGGTTAGGAGATTTCACATCAAAATCTGGAGTATTTTGGACTGCTCAGATATGTACTCTGTTAAATGGACAAAAATAGCAATAATGAAATGAGGCTTTGTTTATTTATATACACCTATAAGCACATTCTCTGATGTAATGTAACAGTACCATTCCTTTGCAATAGGTCAGAGGTCAGTGCATTACTTGGAATGTATGCCAGTGTTTTCCCTAACACCAAAATATGTGTAAATGCATGTTATTTTCAGGGAAGCAGTCTTGGATTGCAACTGTCAAATTGCCATTGAAAACACTATATACCCAAATCAATACATACTCTGATGTGATGTACAAGTTATGTTCCTTTGCAATAGGCCAGAGGTCAGTGTGGAAAACAATGTGTTAATAAATACATGCTTCAGTAAGATTGGCAATAAAATGGCCAGGAATTTGGTCTTTTTGTTCAGTACATAGAAACTTGTACAAAACATATATTAAAATCCTACTTTTTTTAGTGTGTATTAACCAAAATTGCTTCTCAAGTTTGTCTTTTTCCTCTTGTGACCTCTTGCCTATTGCAAAGGGACATAACTGTTGCATTTCCTTGGGGAAAGGTAGACGCTGGTCTATTTAGCTGTGATTATGTAGCATAAAAATGCAAGAGAATAATTCAAATAATCACTACTGCATTTGTACCCCCATGACTTCATTTCTTTTTATTTGGGACTCTGAGAGGAAGTGTAATGTCGGTCAAATTTTCTTCTTAACCATAAAATGAAATGTTTTGTTCCCCCTTCCCAGTTCCAATATTTAATATGAAACTGGGTTAGTATATATATATATATATATATATATATATATATATATATATATATTGTCTTTATAGGAAACATATCTTATGATGGATGGTAACTCTTTATAATGGATGGTAACTTTTTAGGATGGATCATAACTTTTAGTCCTAAAACTGATTTTAAATCAGCAGCTTAGTAGGAACAAAACATATCAAGCGAAATTGTATCATAAAATTTTCTGATAAAATGATGACTTTCTTTTTTGGTAGAACAGATAAAAAACAGATCAAGGTTTGAAAGAAGGTAAATAATAGTATGCAACAGTTGAGTCAGTAATTTACTATTATCTTTTGAATACATTGTGCAAAAATTGGGTAAAAGAGACACTTAACCAGCCATCTCAATGTTGATAAATTTACAACAGAATGTCATTTGCTGAGTTGCCAAACATCTTACCTGGTGTATGTAGCCTTTCATTATATATGCCAAAATTTCTGTCTTCTAGAATTGGTAAGTTAAGAAGTATTTAGTGTAGTCCATGAAATCTCTTCCATGCACTATGTTATGGAATTGACCAAAGTGCTTGAATGAGTTTTTTCCCCATGCTGTACATGTAGCATTAAGCACCTAACAGTTTTACCAGTATGTACATGAACAGTGTGGAAATTTTATATCATATTTTGGATTAAAAAATGGAAGTTTTCAGAATTTGATGTGTGGCAATGCTGATACCAGAAGCATTTTTTCTTTTACGGAGTGTAGTGATACAATGAATGCAATTAATAAATCATCTAGAGATTTTTAGTTTTACAATTTCTATGTTTCCTTAACTGTCATCACTAGGGAGCAGGCACGCAAGGCAACAGATATGCACCCACAAATGACTAATGAGGCAGAGCGCATGCTATCCAAACTGCGAGTGAGTCCTAATTTTAGTATGTTGCTATAGCATCTAGATTTTATTTAGAGTGGATCAAAAAAAAGAAAACAACAGGATAAATGCTGAAAGCACTAGCAGGGATGGCGCTGACATTCATAAAGTTGTTGCAAAAAAAATTGCCAACCTCAGTATTTTGTTGCCAATTTTCAAAAAATGTAACCATTTTCATAATACAGTTCTACCCATTTATCTTGATATCCCTGATGCCAGGGTAATATTGTCGACTTAACTGGATGTAGAGATAAGTGGGGGAGGGCTACAAAAATCAAATTTCACATACAAGTGAAATTTGTTAGAGGTGACCTGATGTCGGTGAGTAGGATTTACACTGAGAGAAAATAAACAATTGAAGTTGTGATTAATTGAAGACAAAACTAATCTGAAATACTCGTGTATTGACAACTGATAGTTGTGTAGAAGAATCCATAATGCATAAAGGACTGTACATGCATATGAAAAATCTATAAATTTGAGTATGGATCGCATGTTAGAAAATTGATATATCGTTCTCTTCACATTAGTAAATACAAATAACTTGTAGTGTGCAAAAAAAAAAAAAAAAGTTAGTCCTTGTTTAATCTATACTGCTGTCAACCAGCATGTGTCACTAAAACAATTCAATGAACTATTCATAGTTGCCAGTAGCACGTGGCTTTATAATTGTTTATATGCCCTATGTGCATGGCCTACATTTTGGTCAGCTGGAGACAGCTAATATGTTCCGAGGCTACCAAGGGGATGAGGCTGTTAATAGGGAAATGAAAACACATGAACAAAACAAAAAGTTTAACAAACATCTTGGCAATCAAATATATATGGTTTCAAATGAGTTGAAATTTAATTTGTATTTTATACCGCTTGTGGTAGCAATCGTAAGCCTAAACATTCTTCCTGCAAAGATGAAACTTTCATAGCACAATAAAAGTGTTTGAATCACTTTGGAAAATGCAACAATCAATCAGCTTCCCTTCCTTTTAAGTTTGGTGCTGACTTCCTTTGATGAAAGGTACTTTGTTTTTATTTAAAAGTGTAGTTGGCTTGCTTTGATGAAGGGTGCATGTGCTATTGAAGTCGCCACTAAATGCAGACTTCGAGGACCAGACAAATGCTGGTTTGCTATTGTGGCGCTTAATTCAAATAATTATAGTAGAGCATTGATTGAGACTTTTTTTGTTTTTGTTTCATTTTCTTAATATTTATACAGAACAATCAGTGCTTTAAAAGTAACGAGTTTTCTTTGAAGTTTCAGCAAAACTATTTTTTGATTACATTAAAACTAAAGTCATTTGGTCAATTGCAGCCATTCCTGTTCCTGTCTTCGGAGGTTAATCGATTGTAGCTAATCCGCTAGCATGACTATCTGAGTGTATCGAAGCTTACAGTACCCAGGCGCATAATCATATTTTGATATAAAAATGCGCTGTTAAGACACGTTTGTCAATATGAACAAATGATTTGTTTATGTGACAATAGATAGATCCCAGTGCATTTTATATCCAAGTTTGTGGCTACCTTTAATTGTGCCTTTGAATTTCTCCACCCTAAACCCAAGATTGTATATCAAGTTTAAACAGCTAAAATATGTTCTTGCAAAAATAGTCGCCAGCTGGTATATTTTGTGACCAATGAGTAAAAAAAATTGTAATTTGCGACAATGGTGAAGCCCAGCACCATCCCTGGCACTAGTATCAAGTACAGTAAAACATGAATTATCCATGTACTAGGTATTAAGACTTTTCACTCATCATGACTTGTGGAATGTCCTTTGAACCTATCATTTATTATTTATCACTGATCCTGACTAAAGGTTTGTGTTTTTCAGTGAGTTCAGAGAATTGATATTTGACTGAAACTGGCTGACATTATCCAGACTGTTGATTTTGACAGATGACCTTGATAATGAATGAAAGGGTTCAGGGAGTTTGTGTGGGGGGGGGGGAGATAGGGGTCAATTGAAATGCTTCCAGCTTTTTTCAGTAAAAACTGTACTTTTCTTCAGAAAAATAGAAAAAAAGTTGATCATTGTTAGCTCAATCAAACACCCCTATCTTAACCTGAACCAGCTTTGAAATAATCCTGGGTCTCTTTCTGGATTGGTTTCAAATTCACTGTTGAAAGTGCCCTTTAAATCCCTGTCATGAATTTCAGTAGTTTTGAAATTATCTTGGTGCATATATTAACTTAATGACAAACTTGGTATTCTGAATTTTCACAGACTGATGGTTGTAGATATGTTTGGTTTTATCTAGACATCTTTTACACTTTAAAATATAAAGTGGTTTTTCATTGAATACCCTAAATGTTTGTCTCTTTCACTGTCAGCTAAATTTTTAAAAATGTGACAAATGTCTAATTTATTATACCCTTCTGTTTTCACTTGAAGATGATAATGTTGAGTCATGTTCAGTCACCAAATTAGTGGTTAAGGTCTGTAAAGCCTCATTCAGTGAGATAGGGCTGAAAATGAACACCAGGAAAACCAAATTAATGAGGAAAACTCTAAAACCAACTATTCATTCACTGTGGATAACAAACCAATAGAGGAGGTTGAGTAATTCACATACCTTGGAAGCAAAGTGTCCACAAAGACTTGGAGAGATGGAGAGAGAAGCAGCAACAAGAATTAGCAAAGCAAAATCAAACCTTAGGTATGCCAAAACACACATGGAAGTCTAAACAGCTTGGTGTTATGTATATTTAATTTAATTGGTTTTTTTTCTTAGTTTTAAATTTTTTAATTCCATTACATGTTATTGTAATGTAACTTTGTTTACTGGATTTGACATTGTCCAGAAATTCAGTTCAGTTCTGTTTGACCTGACTTTTTTATTTTACTGATAAACAACCAGTAACAGAAATACTGTATCTAGTTTCTGACCTTGATTCAGAACCAGTGACAGTTCTGGTAAACAGTTTTTAAAAAAAAAAATTTTAAATTCTTTCTCAGAGTAAGAACCAATAAGTTAAGTCAAGGCCATACGTTGAGTATGTGACAGGAACCATGTTTATTGTTACAAACTTCTAATTCTTCTAGAAGGTTGACCCTCATGGGAATCTGTTTTGCATCTTAAACTTGTGTGTAACTGTTGTCTTTATAGAGATTGTTCAGTTGGGCTTAAAACATTTGATACATTAAGTTGTGTTTTGTTGTGACCAGTTTGAGCTGAACTTTTATTTTCTTCAAATTACTGAATTTCAAGTGATTCTTTTCCCTGGATATACATAAGTGCTCTTACAAAATTCTTGGACAAAGACATTCATTGAAATTTATACAGAATTCAAAACTGGATTCATATTTTCTGTGATTCAATAAGGAACTGTTGACACAACAGCACTTTGCAGGTTACAACAAACGTGATCACCTTCCATTTTGGATTTCATTGGGATTCAAACTCAGATTCATTCAGGACTTTTTAATAATAGGACTTCTATTTTTAATTCTTGGATTATTTTTGGATTTGATTCGTAAAACTAAGAGTTATTTTTCCTCATTTTTCACTTGGTATTCTAGGGAAATAAATTATTTGTTAAATTTTACAAAGCTTGTTGTCTTCACTCTTTTCTGTTACTTATTTTAAGAGCCTAGACTCGTAACATTGGACTCAAAACCAAGATGAGGATTTCCCAAAGCATTGCCATCAGAGTGCTACACTATGGTTCTGAATGCTGAAAGCTAACTTCAAAAGCTTGAAATCTTCCAAAAGATGTGTCAAAGCCAAATAGGATAAAAAATGAAGCCCTTTGTCAAAAGACAGACTAAAAATCTCTTGTCCTGATTGTAATATACATAGCCCAGTCTCACTTTGATTGAATTCCTTGCTGGAAAACATTTATTGACATAAATTTCTGTATAATTGCTTCAACTTTATAGTTCAGAATTCATATTATAATGAAATGTCACTGGATACACCACCCAGGACAGTCCTCCACTGGACCCTGGATGGGAGACAAAAGATGAGTCAGCCAAATGAATCAAAGAGGAGGACTCTGAAAAAGAGGTGAAAGAATTTGGCATGACATGAAACACCATCACACGTAGGGCTGGAGACTGTCAGCACTGCTGCCTTCTCATTGAAGCCTTATATGCCACCTAAGACACAGTGAGGGACAAGTTGAGTATGTAATGTCATTTATTTGTCTAGCTGGGAGGACATTTTAGTCAAAAATTAGTCTTCATATTCTGGACTTGTTTATAAGTTTGCCATCATTACAACCTGTTGCATTATAACACAGCTCTGGATATAGCAGATAGCATAATACTACTATGGACTCTGACCATTATAGCACAGTTCTGGATATAGCATCATGCCACTGTCGAAACTGTGACCATTGGAACACAGATCAGGGCAGGCAATCATGCAACTGTGGAAATTGTGACCACTGTAACGCAGTTCAGGACATGGTATTGTATCAACATAGACCCTGTGACCAAAATTATAAAAATTTTACATTTTATTTTTTAATTTTTCTATATAGAATTTTCTGTTTATTGAAAAGTGTACCATATATACTCGTACATAAGCCCTTTCGCATATAAGCCGACCTCCCAAACTGAAAAGGTATAAACACTAAAAAGTGCATGACCTGCGTATAAGCCAACCCACAACTCCGAAACATCACAAGATGCACATGGTAAGTTCTAAATGCATTTATTTAGGCAAACTTATATTAAAGAAAAGTACATGTATACTTATCTTGGCTTGGCATGTATGATTATTAAAAAGAAATGGTATAAACTTGTTTGAAAAGTAATTGATTTAATTTTCTGTTTTGTTATTGTTTTGGCCTAATTTAAATTTGTGTATAATTTGATCAAACGATGACAAGAATTGAGCAGTCATGAGTTGCTGTAACACTACCTCTCCCTTTTGACTCAATTATTGTTTGTTTATGTGTTATTGCATTGGACATTTTATATCAGTGCACCAGTATTTATATTTTTATTTTGCCTTGAAATTGTAAATACCTAACCCATTAAAATTTGATCCCAGTATGACAACACAACGAACAACAATACGGTTGGATTCAACGCTTGCAATTAGGCTACTGAATGTATTTACATAATGATGCCACTGCCTGTACATTGTAGGTTTGAACATGTGCTGAATGAAGTACATTCCGCTGAATGAAGTACATCCCTTTGAGTCGAATCACTGCACTAAACTTTAATGATATCTCCAAAATACAATAATGAAGTTCCAGAACAATCCTTTGAAAATTATGCTAATACCATAAAAGCTGAATTCTAGTTTGCTTTGATGTAAGCGACCTTACACCATACCTGTCAACTCTCACGCGGGGAGAAAAAACACCTCACGAATTTTGGGGTCACTCCACGCCTACCTCCCGGTTTCATAATATCTCCCGATTTTTGCAGAGAACTCACGATTATTACAATATGTCTTCAATTTTTATTTCTCATAAAAAAGAAAAGTCCTACATAAATAGATATATTGTATGCAATCCATGGAAGCCATGTTCTGTTGTATCACCTGTGAATATTATGGTGTTGAAATAATTACTTGACTAGAAAGAATTTGCTTCTTTACTAAATAGGATGTTAAGTTTAAACATTATTCACGTAAATTTTTTGATTATTTTCATCTACAACAATACAAAAATCAGAAAATAAACTGGAACAAAAAAATAAACCACACCAATAAAATTGTTGGCAATTAATTTCAATCCCAATTATGATCACTGTGGATGCGGTAACTCCATATGCTGTAGCTCTATTTCCACCAAAGAAACTTACACAATTGAGCGCCTGGCATTTTTATACCGTATTTTGAACTTTAATTACCATCGTTAAATTAAAAGAAGGAATGAAAATACATACTTCGCAGCATGTGTCCTCAAAAAACTAAATTTAGAATACATATGTTTTATAGTAAACAATATTAAATGCCTTACGAGTTGACAATAAGGGAATACGGTCAGATATACAATGAGGGGAAAATAGTTGCCACATGTACAGTACCGTGAGGCTGCCTATTTAGGTACCTTTAGTGCAACAAAATTGGTAATCTTTTATTTGCCAATCAAATTGCTGGTGCTTGCTTAACACATGGTAGTGTAGAACATAGTTTCTTTGAATCATGACAGAGGGCCAGTCGTTTTCACAAAATAGTTGCATCGATAAGGATTAATTTTAATTATTCGCGCTGGCTTTCTTGCTTGTTTATTTAAGACTAACCTTTAGCTATTGTGCAGTTTGGCCACAGCTGACCAGAATATGAAAATAGGGCATGTCCTGGGGAAAATAAGGTGCGTCACAGGGAGAAACCGCACGTCCTTTGCGAATTTCGCCAATATTAGACCTGAAGATCAATCAATATTTAAAAATGCCATGAAAAACCTCGTGATTTTAGGTCCCAATCTTTCTTTTTTTTCATTCAGTTTCCCTACTTGGCTCTTGAAAAGTTGACAGGTATGCCTTACCCCCGGTTTTACAAAACTACAGTAATCGTGCTAATATTATGGAATGAAAGGCAATAAAACATCAATGTACTGGTATAGTTCCTGGTCATAATTCCCTCTTAACGCAAGCCAGTTTTGGGGTTTTAATGATTAACTGGCCTGTATTGCTGTAGGAAAATGAAAGATAAATCCACCAACTATCAACAAAGGAGACGCAGAAATATTAAGCTTTAAATTGTGTGGAAAGTTATGACGTTCAGCCAAAACACAAAACTAACATAGATTGATGATGATCATAGTTGATCTATAATGAGAATTTTAGCCTTTATTATTACCACTCTTCGTGAACATGTAAGTTATGCTGGTTATGTGCCTTGTACAATTAAACGTGCATACCTTTTCATAAATATTACCTCAGTTTGTAGGATCGCTTATATCATTGAAAATGAGAACTTGTGAGCACGTGATTCAACATAAATGAAACAGCTATTAAGGACTAGCTGAAATGTCATCTGGAAGAATGCAATTTGGTCGAAACAATGAATAAAGCAAGATCTGCATCTAATATGTTTGGGAATAAATAAGGATTTAAGTGATGCTATGCACGCTTTGCACTGTGTAAGTACTGTACATTATAGTTCAGCTTGGTCTCCTGGGTAAACTCAACCGGTCCACGAATTATGAAGTCTGTATTTACATTTATTTAATTTCGTGTTGAAGTAATCAGAAAATATGCACATGCAAAATAATAACAAAATCAGTCATAGTACTTGATAACAGTTTAATAAGTGGCAGGTCACCGATAATGATTTCTTTTACATGCATATGTCTTAGGACACGGAAAAAATTATTTTTTCATGCCCCAAGATTTACAGCCTTTACAGTAGTCAACAAAAAGACTTAAAAACTGTTAAGTTTAGACATTGGCCTGCGGATAAGCCGACTCCTATTCTTCCAGGCCTTTATTTTTTCCTAAATTATTCGGCTTATATGCAAGTATATATGGTATGTGAAAACCATTGTACTTGAATTGATCTCTCAAATGTGTGGCAGTATTGGTTGAAAAAAAACGTAACTTAAAGCCTTGTATTCTATCTTTCTTTATTTTTTACAAGATAGTTATCTAACGATATTAAATGAATATATGAAGTGGGAAGAGTATGTTTAATTTACAAAAAATAAAATCATTACTTTATTTTTAACCAGTGGTTCGTTGATTTCAGTCTGAATAAAATCAGATCTTTGCTGACGTACGTGAAGAGCTGATGATGACTGCTTAGGGGTTATGTTCTGGTGACCCTTGAATTAGCCAGTGGAAAAAATCTGAAAGTGAATCAAATCATTTGGTACACATTCATGCTCTTCATCCACACTGCTCGGTCTCCAAACGCGAAGATATTAGACTTCATCTGATTGGCTGATACTATTAGCTGTTATGGTAATAATGTAGGTTACCAGAACATGACCCTAAACGGTCGCTGCCAGATCTTCATGTATAACAGTGGAGATCTGATTTTAATCAGATTGTTGTTGATTTATTCCCATCCAACCCTCACCCCACTGACAAACATTAATTTATGCAAGTTTCAATAATTCTTGCTATACCACATTTTGATATGTAGTGCGGTTGGTAGTCTTTAACTGGTATTTTGTTCTAATTCATCCCCTTTCCAGCATTTTACCCTCCCCCTCATATATATGGATTTTTTTGTATTATTGATGTGATACCATATTTGGATATATAATAAAATCAGCAGTTATGAAGGGGTTTGTAAAAATTATTTGACTTCTTCTATGCTTGTTCTTTAATTGTAGCAACTCCAGTCAGAGATGGACAGTATGACACTGGAGATGAGGAGGAAAGATGACAGTCTGGACATTGTCGAAAACGAGAAAGGAAAACTTGTGGAGCGGTTGAAGGATGAAGAAGGTAACATATACCGGCACTCAAAGTTATAACTAAAATGGTTGAATTTTTAACTGAAAAAATCAGAATTGGCAAGTAGAACTTGTCAACTGGTTACCCAGAATTATACTACAGTGACAAAAAAAATTGCAAAACAGATTTCTTGTTAGACATATGACATAAGTTATGCTGAAAAAATTTGGTAGTTTTCTTAGTCTATGATCACTATGGCAGCCATCTTGAAAATCCTGTTATTGCTACTCCTGATGAATGGAAAATCATATCAACATTGATTTTTTTTTTTAAAACCAGAAGACTGTCGAGTTGGTCCTCAGTGAAAATTGTACCGGTCTGACATGTAATTTAGCTGATTGTATTTGAATGGTCATTTTGAAAGGTAGATATCATTAAAAGACTTCTTACGATCTCTAAATGGTCCTAAATTAAATGTTGCCGATCTGAGCAAAAAATACATGATTACCATGGCAGCCATTTTGAAAATTTTGTTATTGCTACTCCTTCTAAAATTATATTCATATCCACATGTGGTTTTCACCAGAAGGCTTCTTATGGTGTCCAGTTGGTCTTAAATAAAAAAGGTGCTGAGCAGATATCTGCCATGGCTTCCATGTCAGCCATATTAGAAATCTTGTTATTGCTGCTCATCTTAAATGAAAAGTCATATTGACATATGGTTTTCACCAGAAGATTTCTTATTATTGCTACTATTTGATATCCAGTATGGTCATTGTAGTAGCCATCTTAAATGAAAAGTTATATTGACATATGGTTTTCACCAGAAGATTTCTTATTATTGCTACTATCTGATATCCAGTATGGTCATTGTAGTAGCCATCTTAAATGAAAAGTTATATTGACATATGGTTTTCACCAGAAGATTTCTTATTATTGCTACTATCTGATATCCAGTATGGTCATTGTAGTAGCCATCTTAAATGAAAAGTTATATTGACATATGGTTTTCACCAGAAGATTTCTTATTATTGCTACTATCTGATATCCAGTATGGTCATTGTAGTAGCCATCTTAAATGAAAAGTCATATTGACATATGGTTTTGACCAGAAGATTTCTTATTATTGCTACTATCTGATATCCAGTATGGTCACTGTAGTAGTCATCTGAAATGAAAAGTCATATTATCATATGGTTTTCACCAGAAAATTTCTTATTAGGGTCTAGTTGTTCCTATCTGATATCCAGTATGGTCACTGTAGTAGCCATCTTAAATGAAAAGTCATATGGACATACGGTTTTCGCCAGAAGATTTCTTATTATTGCTCCTATCTGATATCCAGTATGGTCACTGTAGTAGCCATCTTAAAATCTTTTTACTGTTACTGCTTCTAAGTGGCTGTTCTTGTTGACACGTGTGTTTTCAGTAAAAGATTTTTTCTCTTATGATGTTTAGTTGCTTCTGAAAGGGTGTAGGTTTAAATCCTTCCATCGGATTAGCCCACCCTTTGGCTGCCGTGGTGTGTCCTTGAGCAAGGCACTTTACTCAGTTTGCCTCAGCAATGAGTAAACTACTTGTGTTGTTGGACTACAAACAGCAACCCAAGCTAAGATAAAACATAATAGCAAAGGGAGACAACCCTATATCAACTGTGGCCACCATCATTTTGAAATTCTTATTATTGCTACTCCAATATGAGTAGTCACATCAACATAAGTTTTCGTTAAAAGACTTCTTATAAAGATATAGCCGGTCCTAAATGAAAATGGTGCCAATCTTACAACTGATATGACTACCATAGCAGCAATCTTGAATCTTGTTATTGCTCCAGATTATCAGTGATAGTTTAAACACTCTGCAGGTGAAAGGAATAAATTATCTTATCTTGGATTCCTCAAAATTCTTTTTGGCTAATAGAGTTTCAGTCCTTACAGGAGTCTAGAAGCAACTTAAATGAGTAATAATTCTGCTGAACATAAAAGGAATTGTATTAAAAATGAATAACATTGAATTGAATCGCAACTATTTTCAGATGCCCGGGCCCGGGACAAGAGAATGTTGATGGATGAGATAATCCAATTGAAGAAGAACATCGTGGGACTGGAGGGGAGACTGTCTGAAAAGGACGGGCATATGTTACAAGCACGTGATGAGTTGGAGAAGAGTGGTATGGCTTTGAGAAATGCAGAAGTCAAAATTACCAGCCTCAAAAGTCAGGTACATTTTAGGGCGAAAGATTGTGACCTACATATTTTAAAGATAGTATTTTGATTAATAACGTGTGCCCTCTTTGTGATGCTATTCAGGGTAGTCAGAAAAGTGAACTGCTTTAGAAAGGAACCTTATTCATAGGGGTCTCTATTCTGAAGGTTGTTCCAACAAAATTATGTTCTGATAGTGCAGTGAAAGACAAAGAGTTTTCATTTTGCCATGAAATAAATAATAAATTTAAATAAGCAGTAAACCAGATTTGACCGAAATAAGATTAACGCCCAAAAATTATGAAATTCAAAACAAATGTGATGAGATTCATGACCAGTATGATGAAATTCATGACCAGTATCATGAAATTCATGACCAGTATCATGAGAATCAATGGCCAATATGGTAAGATGCATGACTAATATGATGAGATTTAAGACCAGTATGATGAGGTTCATGAGCAGTATGAGATTCATAACTCTTATGGTAAAATTCATGACCAGTATGATGAGATGACCAGTATGTGATTTGTGACCAAAATGATGAGATGATTGGTATGTGATTTATGACCAATATGATGTGATGATCAGTATGTGATTTATGACCAAAATGATGAGCTGATTGGTATGTGATTTATGACCATTATGATAAGATGAGATGATCAGTAAGTGATTTATGACCAAAATGATGAGATGATTGGTATGTGATTTATGACCATTATGATGAGATGAGATGATCAGTATGTGATTTATGACCAATATGATGAGATGATTGGTATGTGATTTATGACCAAAATGATGAGATGATCAGTATGTGATTTGTGACCAAAATGATGAGGTGATCAGTATGTGATTTATGACCAATATGATGAGATAATCAGTATGTGATTTATAACCAAAATGATGAGATGCTCGGTATGTGATTTATGACCAATATGATGAGATGATCGGTATGTGATTTATGACCAATATGATGAGATGATTGGTATGTGATTTATGACCATTATGATGATCGGTATGTGATTTATGACCAAAATGATGAGATGATCAGTATGTGATTTGTGACCAATATGATGAGATAATCAGTATGTGATTTATAACCAAAATGATGAGATGCCCGGTATGTGATTTATGACCAATATGATGAGATGATCGGTATGTGATTTATGACCAATATGATGAGATGATTGGTATGTGATTTATGACCATTATGATGATCGGTATGTGATTTATGACCAAAATGATGAGATGATCAGTATGTAATTTGTGACCAAAATGATGAGGTGATCAGTATGTGATTTATGACCGATATGATGAGATTCCTGATCACCATGAGATTCATTACTATATGGTGAGATTAATAACCTAAATGAAGAGATTTATGAACAATATGATGTTGTTGTAGTTTTGGGACTTTGATGCCATTTCTCAGTGCAAGAGTGTATATGGTGGTCAGTGATATTGGTGGAGGAAGAACCTGGTGAAAAACCTAGTACAGACCTCAGATCCACAAGAAGCTACTGGCAGCTTTCTCAGATACCCACATTGGCAGAGTCTGAGATTTGAACCCACGTAGACAGAGATGTGATGGCAGTGATCGATAAAGACAAGAACTTTAAACCATTTTGGGTCCAACCAGTATGATAAGTCTCATGACTGACATGATGAGATTCATTACCAATATTCAAGACCAATATGATGAGATTCCTGATTATTATGATGAGATTCATGACCAGTAAGATCAAATACATGACAAGTTTGATGAGACATGACCAACATGATTACATTCATGATCAGTATTATGAGATTAGCAATCAGTATGAGATTCGTGACTATTATGATGAGATTCATGACCAGTATAATGAGATTCATGACCAATATTATGAGATGCAAGACCAGTATGAGATTCAAGACCAGTATGAGATTCATGACTATTATGATGAGATTCATGACCAGTATAATGAGATTCATGACCAATATTATGAGATTCAAGACCAGTATGAGATTCATGACCATACCTGAATTATGCATGAAGGCAGTGGTATACTGAGTAGCTTTATAATGAGGGACCTTCTGGCTGTGTAAGTTATCCTTCTCTCAGGATCAAGTTAATACACCACAAAGCATTCAAGTAACTGGATTTTTGCCTCAAGCTATCAGCAGCCATTTCACTTAGTGTTTAAATTTAAATTTATATCTGACCAATGTTTCTAAATAGTGTGTGTGTGCGTGTGTGTGTGTGTGTGTATTGGGGGGACATGTGGGGCATTACATTATTATAGAAGTACAGATAAGACATTGTGGAATACTTATTCAAAATTTAAGATTAATAGTAGGATTTTAAATTGTTTTCAATTAATTGTTCATATCATGTTCTTGTGTAAATATGGCATTCCAAATAATTATGTTGGCTTAAAATCCTAAAAGAGTGAGTTGGAGTGTGAGGAAAACTATGAATGTATAGCTAGGATGTATCACACTGGGAATTGGCAGTTGTCCAATGAACAAATCTCTGTAACTTGGCAGTTGTCCAATGAACAAGTCTCTTTAACTTGGCAGTTGTCCAATGAACAAGTCTCTAACTCGCTTTTGATAAATAGATAGCGGTTATTAAAACTCAGATTCATGTGTTTTGAATATTTTCATTTCAGCTTAATTATTTTGAATTTCCACATTTATTGAACACATAATAATGGAAGAGGAGAACAAACCAATAAAACAGTTTTTAAGTTTTATCTGGCACTGGCTCTAGACTTGTAAGAAATCTGAAAAAGGAAAGTCATGTATCCAGGGGTTTGTCCATGTTGTTACATTGACTGTCATTTATGAATGTACCCAGGGGTTTATCCATGTTTTTACATTGACTGCCATTTATGAACGTTCTTTTTATTGGTGTCTATCTAAGAGCAGCAATTGCTTTTTTTTGTCTCTGCAGCTAGAACAGCGTGTAGAGCAGCACAAGATGACACAGATTGCATTGGATGAGAAGCGGTCAGAACTCCTGAGTGTGGAGACACAACTTAAATCCCTGGAGGAGAAATACTACAACAGCACTGTCAACCTGCAGGATAAAGTCACTTCAGATCTTCGAGTATGTACAATAAATAATATGTTCGTTATGTACAGCAATTTAACAATATGTACAGTTTGTACATTATATGCTGTAATGTAGAAAGATGTACATTAATGTACCAATATATACAGTATATGTATTAATATAACTATATGTACAGCATATACATTATATACTGTGATATATGTACAATATGTACTATAATATAACAATATATACAGTCTTTTCTGGCATTCAGGCAAACACTTGTAAAGAGACAGAAAATGAACGTTTTCAGCAGTGAATGTCATGTTGAAAAAAGCAATGTCTTTTAGAGTTTAGGTAATTTGGTAAGAGTTTAGAAAAGTCAAGCAAAGTCAGATAAAACAGCATCAGATCAGCATTAGAATGTGATAAAGATGATGTAAGGTAAATTATAATGTTGAGAAGAAAGATGAAGGATGATTTACCACTGAATTTTCAGCTAGTATTATAAGTCATGCATCTTTCAAATCAACTGCAAACACCTGTGACGATTATATGATGATGATGATGACAGTGATGATCATGATGATAAGCAAAAATAACTATTACTACTGCAACAATTTCTTGTTAATTGGACATACAAAATATTTCCTGTTGTGTAGACTTGAAGTGAGCATTGGGGCAGTTTGTGGAGAGAGATTATTATCAATGACAGATTTGGAAATTCAGTGTATGATAACATTTAAGTACATTGGAACATATGCAAGTGTATTAATTTTGTCCAATTTTAGTTCCACTGGTCACAGACCAGAAGAATTTATGGGAAGACCTGTTGTCTATCATCCATCCATCAGCACAAGTTTGTTTTCACTACTTCTCCCAAAATACTTGGCAGATTGCCAAGAAACTTGACACACATACATCCCAAGGTGGTGCTAAATTATGAAGATCCCGAATGGACAGCCACTATGGGTACCACTACAGCCATCAGGAAAATCTTGTTGTTGATTCTCCTCTAGAATAAGTGGTCATATCTACATGGTGTTCTGAATAAAACACATTTTGTGATGTCTAATTGGTTTTAAATGAAAATGGTGTTGACCTGACATTCATTGTGGCAGCCACTGCTGCGCTTTTGAAAATCTTAACACCATTCCTGAATGGAAAGTCATATTGGCATTTAGTTTTAACCAGAATATATTTGATGGTGTCTAGTTGGTCCTAAATGATAATGGTGCCACCTAGACATTCAGTATAATTACCACAGAAGCCATCTTGGAGATGTTGTTATCACTATTCTACCTGAATGGATGGTCACATCAGCATAGAGTTTTCACTAAAAGATTTCTGATACTGTCTTTTCATTTGTACTAAATGAAAATGGTGCCAATCTAAAATCCAATATGGCCAACACAGTAACATTTTGAAATTTTTGTTAGTGCTGAAGTCAAATCAGAATGGGGTTTTTGCTGCAAGACATCTTGTATCTAATGTATCTTTCAAAAAAATGGTGATTTGTTCTCCAATATGGCCACCACAGTGGCCATTCTGAAATCTTAACGATACTCCTTTTTGATAGAAAGTGATATCAGGAGTGGGTTTTCACCAGAAGGCTGATTATGATGTCCAGTTTGTACAGAATGAAATTGGTGCTAATCTTGTTGGTCCTGAATGAAAACCAGACTTCAAATATTTCTGCCACTGTGAACATGTTGACATTGTTATAACTAATTCTCTTGAATAGATGGTCATATCAAAATGGGTTTTCACCAGAAGCCTTATAATGGTATCTGGTTTGTTCTGAATGAAAATGATGCAAATTTTATTTCCAGTATGGCTTCCATAATGGCTAGTTTTAAATTCTTATCACTGAAGAATACCAGAGATTGTTTTAACACTCAATAATTAAAAAAAGTCTTGAATTGCTGTAAATTCTTTTGTGACAGTCGAATGTCAAACTCTTCAAGGGACACCTGTTTTACTTTAAGTTGGCTTTGTGGACATCCACAGAGATGTGTTGTCTAAATTTCTTTTCAGCTTGGGAAAGGGTATGGACATTACACTGACTTCAAGTTACTCTGAATGATTGACTGACTGAATTGCGAAGTCGCAAGGCACATGTTACTCGGAATGATTGACTGACTGAATTGCGAAGTCACAAGGCACATGCTGCTCTGTGTGATTGACTGACTGAATTGCAAAGTCACAAGGCACATGTTGCTCTATACGATGACTGACTGAGTTGCAAATCTCAAGGAACATGTTGCAATGTATGATGACTGTCAAAATTTCAAAGTCACAAGGTATGTGTTGCTATGTATGATGACTGACTGAATTGCATAGTCACAAGGTATGTGTTGCTATGTATGATGACTGACTGAATTGCAAAGTCACAAGGTATGTGTTGCTATGTATGATGACTGACTGAATTGCATAGTCACAAGGTATGTGTTGCTACGTATGATGACTGACTGAATTGCAAAGTCACAAGGTATGTGTTGCTACGTATGATGACTGACTGAATTGCATAGTCACAAGGTATGTGTTGCTACGTATGATGACTGACTGAATTGCAAAGTCACAAGGTATGTGTTGCTATGTATGATGACTGAATTGCATAGTCACAAGGTATGTGTTGCTATGTATGATGACTGACTGAATTGCAAAGTCACAAGGTATGTGTTGCTATGTATGATGACTGACTGAATTGCATAGTCACAAGGTATGTGTTGCTATGTATGATGACTGACTGAATTGCATAGTCACAAGGTATGTGTTGCTATGTATGATGACTGACTGAATTGCAAAGTCACAAGGTATGTGTTGCTATGTATGATGACTGACTGAATTGCAAAGTCACAAGGTATGTGTTGCTATGTATGATGACTGACTGAATTGCAGAGTCACAAGGTATGTGTTGCTATGTATGATGACTGACTGAATTGCAAAGTCACAAGGTATGTGTTGCTATGTATGATGACTGACTGAATTGCAAAGTCACAAAGCACATGTTGCTCTTTATGATGACTGCTACTTCTTTCTGAACCCTATGGATAAATATCCTTAAGTTTACTACTTTCATTGTTTCCATGGTAACATAAATATTATTGAATGCTGCAAACTTCTATATATCCAAAGTCACATCTACACAAGTTGATTGATGTTTTTCATGTTGCCTGACATATGTACCAAATTGTCTGACTTGTATCAAAATGACTGACTTGTGTACAATATTGCCTGACATATATCAAATTGCCTGACATGTGTATCAAGTTTGTGAATGTGCTTTAAGAGTGATTAATGAAGAAATGGGTACTTTTGGTAGAAGTCTTTTTACATAAGCAGCAACCAATGGGTTCTTTTAATAGAAGGCAACCAATGGGTTCTTTTAATAGAAGTCTTGACCTAAGTGGGCAACCAGTGGGTTCTTTTAATATAAGTCTAAAATAAGTGGGCAACCAATGGGTATTTTTAGTAGAAACCTTTACATAAGTATGCAACCAATGGGTACTTTCAGTAGAAGTGTTTACATAAGTGGGCAACCAATGGGTTCTTTTGATAGAAGTCTTTAAGTAAGTGGACAACCAGTGGATACTTTCAGTAGAAGTCTTTACATAAGTGGGAAACCAATGGGTATTTTAAGTAGAAGTCTTTTCATTAGAGGGCAACCAGTGGATATATTCAGTAAAAGTCTACATAAATGGTAAACCAATAGGTTCTTTTTATAGATGTCCTTAAGTAAGTAGACAACCGATGAATACTTTCAGTAGAAGTCTTTACATAAGTGGGAAACCAGTGTGTACTTTTAGCAGAAAACTTTACAATAGAGGGCAACCAATGGATACTCTCAATAGAAGTCTTTACATAAGTGGGAAACTAATGGGTACTTTTAGTAGAAGTCTTTACATTAGAGGGCAACCAATGGATACTTTCAGTAGAAGTCATTAAATAAGTGGGAAACCAATGGGTTCTTTTAATAGAAGTCCTTAAGTAAGTAGACAGCCGGTGAATACCTTCAATATAAATCTTTACATAAGTGGGAAACTAATGGGTACTTTCAGTAGAAGTCTTTACATAAGTCGGAAACCAGTGGGTACTTTTAGCAGAAAACTTTACAATAGAGGGCAACCAATGGATACTTTCAATAGAAGTCTTTACATAAGTGGGAAACTAATGGGTACTTTTAGTAGAAGTCTTTACATTAGAGGGCAACCAGTGGATACTTTCAGTAGAAGTCATTAAATAAGTGGGAAACCAATGGGTTCTTTTAATAGAAGTCCTTAAGTAAGTAGACAGCCGGTGAATACCTTCAATATAAATCTTTACATAAGTGGGAAACTAATGGGTACTTTCAGTAGAAGTCTTTACATAAGTCGGAAACCAGTGGGTACTTTTAGCAGAAAACTTTACAATAGAGGGCAACCAATGGATACTTTCAATAGAAGTCTTTACATAAGTGGGAAACTAATGGGTACTTTTAGTAGAAGTCTTTACATTAGAGGGCAACCAATGGATACTTTCAGTAGAAGTCATTAAATAAGTGGGAAACTAATGGGTTCTTTTAATAGAAGTCTTAAGTAAGTAGACAGCCGGTGAATACCTTCAATATAAATCTTTACATAAGTGGGAAACTAATGGGTACTTTCAGTAGAAGTCTTTACATAAGTGGGAAACTAATGGGTACTTTCAGTAGAAGTCTTTACATAAGTGGGAAACTAATGGGTACTTTCAGTAGAAGTCTTTACATAAGTGGGAAACTAATGGATACTTTCAGTAGAAGTCTTTACATAAGTGGGAAACTAATGGGTAATTTCAGTAGAAGTCTTTACATAAGTGGGAAACTAATGGGTAATTTCAGTAGAAGTCTTTACATAAGTGGGAAACTAATGGGTACTTTCAGTAGAAGTCTTTACATAAGTGGGAAACCAATGGGTACTTTCAGTAGAAGTCTTTACATAAGTGGGAAACCAATGGGTACTTTCAGTAGAAGTCTTTACATAAGTGGGAAACCAATGGGTACTTTCAGTAGAAGTCTTTACATAAGTGGGAAACCAATGGGTACTTTCAGTAGAAGTCTTTACATAAGTGGGAAACCAATGGGTACTTTCAGTAGAAGTCTTTACATAAGTGGGAAACCAATGGGTACTTTCAGTAGAAGTCTTTACATAAGTGGGAAACCAATGGGTACTTTCAGTAGAAGTCTTTACATAAGTGGGAAACCAATGGGTACTTTCAGTAGAAGTCTTTACATAAGTGGTTGACTAGGATGATATTATCTGTAGGAGACTATTTAAATGAAAAGTGTTTTTTAAAAAAATGTACAGAGCCAGAAATATCAGAAATCTTCTTTTGGGACATTATGAAATTTTGGTTTTAATATCAATATAAATTAAACTATATCAAAATATTTTTACTACAAGGTTTGTGGCATGTGACAAAATCTGTTACTTGTCTGGCAGAATCCAGAATTTGTTCCAGGCTGCTGGACAAAGATTTGCAGTGCTTTAGATCTGGTTTTTAGTTTGGCTGGCTTTTTACATTTGAATTTCTTAATTCCTTAGGTGCACCAAACAACAAGTAGTGGTTAATAATAAAAACTATTTTCCTTGATTTATTGTTTTTAAATCCAAAATTATTTTTCTCATGTATTGTAGGAGGAGATTAGGGTTCTGCGTCAAAGGTTGAAGGAAGCTGAGCTTTCTGCTGAACAAGAGCGCCATCTACGAGCCAAAGTGTCAGATGATAGCTCACAGATTGTTCGGGAAAATGCTGTGCTAAACCAGCAAGTGATTGACCTTGAAAAACAGCTTGAGAGGGTGAGATAATAAAAAATTAATTATACTTTGATAAGTATTTTTTTATAAAAGACATATAGATTAGGAGTAAGTAAAGTTTTATTTTGTTTTCTTCTTTGGATTATTTGATAAAGACATTAGCTTTGGAAACAATAAAGTGTCCAGTCAAATGCCTTAAGATTAATCTGCTTAGTGAAGTTTTAATAAAGGCAGAAACTATGATGGTTTTAAATGCAACTACCCCTGTCCCCTTCCTGATGGGTGGGGCTAACTAAAAAGTGTAGGCGTGTTATTTTATTGTTTTACTGATGTCTGAATATGCCTACACTTCTGTCTTGTGTTTTGGTGGGGGTGGCTAAAGCAAAAGTGTAGACATAGTATTTTATTATTTTTCAGATTTCTGTCTATATATGCCTAGACTTGTGTCCCCAGGGGAGGTGGTACTAAGCAAAAAGTGTAGAGATGTTATTTTATTGTTTTACTGTTATCTGTGTATGCCTAGATTTGTGTCCTGAGTCTATTTCAGTACAGTCGAACAAAAGGTACTTGATTGCTTGATGAACTTTGAGACTCATTGTCTTTGTGACGAATTTGATATTTGCATGTTGATATGTGTAAGCATGTTTTAATTAGATTCTAAAGCCATATGTGCAATTATTGTATTTTTATTATATCTTTGGACTCAGATTTTTTAATTCACAATCTTCTTGGCACAACTAAATAGAAACCACTTGATATTCAGAAGTAATCCAATGCCTTTAGTGACTTTAACCTAGTAGAACTTTGTGTTATTCAGAAAATTTAATTAATCAGTTATTTTTTTATTTAAAACAGTCGTCTTGTAAAATGTTGAAATTAAGCCCGAAAGCAGTAAGAATGATTTTGCAATGTACTAAGCAGCTAAATGTACAACAGATAAATGCTTGTCTTTAAAGAAACTTTTTTAAAGTTTGATTTATCTTTACTCATCTTAGAATTTACATGTTGGAGATGTGAGTATTTCATGTGTATCTCTTACATTGCATATCAACTTATAATCAAATTGACCCCCACTCTCTACATGAAACATTTATCATAGATTCAATTTTGGAAATTACTTTTATATATATGTAGGACATGGGGGATTCTAAATATGTTTCTTCTTGCAGGTAATTTGTCTGACAAGTGTCCATAAAGAAAATCAACTATTGTACCAAATATGCCCATATGAAAGTCAAATCCAACTATTGTACCAAATATGCCCATATGAAAATCAAGTCCAAATATTGTACCAAATATGCCCATATGAAAGTCGAGTCCAACTATTCTACCAAATATGCCCATATGAAAGTCGAGTCCAACGATTGTACCAAATATGCCCATATGAAAGTCAAGTCCAACTATTGTACCAAATATGCCCATATGAAAGTCAAGATCCAGATCTGTCATGACATAATTCATCTGCAGATCTGGGTCTCTGCAGTTTGTTAGGAGTCATCAGTAGAACAAACAACATAGACCTGATTGGCAGGCACATTATGTGATGGCAGATCAGGTCTATGTTATTTGAAGTTAAACTGAGTTAAAAGTGATTGTATACAATGAATTTCTGAATAGTGATCATTAACCATGTAAAGGACAGTATCAAAACCTACATTTTGAAGAAAGATCTTTGGATATGAATATTATTTCATCCTAAAGAAAAATCATCAAAATGTTTTTGAAAGTCACTCATTGGTTTGTGGAGATTGGAAAACATGAAGAAAACCATTGAACTTAAGGATTAAAGTTGTGGTCATTCCACTTTAATCAGCCTTCTAGAGATTTCGAGAAAATGATGTCTACTGATTGATAAATAATCTTGAACAGATGACATTATTCAAAGCATATTCAAGATACAAATTTCTTCTTTGTAGCCAATATAATAATTCAGTGGAAAATAAATATCCTGTGTTTGAGATGTCATCATTATTGTTTCTGTTTTGTTATTGAATCCTGACTCCATTAATTAGACTTGGTGCCCCAGAAGAAGTCAGAAACCAAATCGTTACAACTGGTAACAAGTCAGCTTACTAGTGTAACCTTGGTCACATTGTGTACATTTGATTTTTGTTAGCTAAATGATCAGGTTGGTAATAAATCAGAAATTTATCATTGCAGATATAATCCAAACCATCATTTGTGTAAAAATTAAATGATTCCAAATAAACTTTTCTTGAAATCACTAGAAAGGCTGTGTCATGGTGGTGTGACAAAAACCCTAGAAAATTTGACTTAAATGTCTACTGCATCTGAGGAATCATGGGTGGGTAAGGACTAGTAACTTCTGTTTCTATGCAAAGTGTAAAAAGACATGGTTCTATTTACTACTTGTGGAATGAGTAACAATTTAGAATTGTTTGGAGTCTGGTATTATAGGGATTACCATTTACCCTAGGAATGAACTTGAGAATTATCTCCAACAGCTTTGCTATTTATGATTCTAATGATGAGTAGAAAATATAAAATGTTGTACATGATACTTTTTTTTATTCTAAAGATCCACGAAGCAGAGAAAGTATTGTACACTATGCTTTTCATGATTCCAATGGTAGGCATGTCAGAGAAAATATTGTAATGGTACTTTTCGTAATCTTTAAATTCATAAAGCAGAGAATGTGTTGTATGCTGTGATAATTATGATATTAAAAATAGACAAAGAACAGACTGTGTGGAATTCTTGATCCTAAAGGGAGAGAAGGCAGAGAATGTATTGTTCATGGAAATATCCATAATCCTAAAAATAGACAAAGAACACACTGTGGAATTCTTGATCCTAGAGGTAGAGAAGGCAGAGAATGTATTGTACACTGAAATATCCATGATCCTAAAAATAGACAAAGAACAGACTGTGTGGAATTCTTGATCCTAAAGGTAGAGAAGGCAGAGACTGTATTGTACACTGAAATATCCATGATCCTAAAAATAGACAACACACTGTGTGGAATTCTTGATCCTAAAGGTAGAGAAGGCAGAGACTGTATTGTACACTGAAATATCCATGATCCTAAAAATAGACAACACACTGTGTGGAATTCTTGAACCTAAAGGTAGAGAAGGCAGAGAATGTACTGTATACTGAAATAAATATGATCCTAAAAGGAGACAAAGCGGAGAATGTGTTATACACGGTGCTAAAATGGCACCTCTTCAATATGTCTGAAATAATGTCTCTGAATTAAACTTAGCGAGTCAAAGAAATTTATGGAATGCAAAAACTATCTACATACATTTTAGTGCCAAGATTGGATTTTAAAGGATGAGTGAAGTTGTTGAACCATTTTGTAAAGCTGAACAATTTTACTGAGTGATGAATATTGTTAAGCGGTATTTTTATTTTGTAATTTGATAATGAATTTTGCCTTCAGAGGGCATGCTTACATTAAGGCCTTTCAATTTTGTTTGAATAGTTATGGGTTTGCCATCTCACTTTGAATACAAAAATACAAAAAATGCCTGTACATGATTTTGTCTCCAAAACCACTCCCCACAAAATTTGACTAAACATAGAAGAAGACATCTTGGCATAATGGGGGTGCTCAACAGGTATTATAAACTTCTGAGTGAGTGAAAGATGTAAGATGACAGACTGTTGGCATACCTCTATGTTACTTTTATATACTGTGGCTGAAAAATCTTTGGATATTATATTTGTGAAAATTGTACATGAAGTAAGCACATAGCTAACCAAAATGGCTGCTCCCATGTGTTCGAGAGATCAGGTTGAATTAGTCCAAACTACATAATCATTAGCAGTTATTAAAATAGGGCAAACAAAACAAAACTTGCCTGACTATACAATACCAGCTTCTGAAAGTGCAATGAATAAATTACCATATAAAATATTTAAAAAATTATTTGCTCTTCTTTTCACATTTTGCCTCTGAAGTCCAGGAAGTGAAAATGACCAAATGGACCTAGCAGTTTTTTTATAAGTGCACTTCAGAAGTAAGGCCAAGCTGTATACTCTATAACCCATCTTGCAGCCATTAATTATGTAACAAAATAAAGGAATTAAAAGTTCATTTAACAATACCCAATATATACAGTGGTTTGTTTTTTTTAATAGCCACTATAACCAGTGAGGAAATCTAACTCTATGCAAAATACGAAAGGGTAGACCACCACCCATGACTTTTGCCTTTATACAAATAATACTGATTGGCTGTCTAGTATGCTCTTATAAAAATAATGGTAATTGGCTATTTAATATGCCTTTATAAAAATAATTTTGATTGGCTATTTAGGATGCCTTTATAAAAATAATTTTGATTGGCTATTTAATATGCCTTTATAAAAATAATTTTGATTGGCTATTTAATATGCCTGTATAAAAATAATTTTGATTGGCTATTTAATATGCCTTTATAAAAATAATTTTGTTTGGCTATTTGGATGCCTTTATAAAAATAATTTTGATTGGTTATTTAATATGCCTTTATAAAAAAGGATGCTCATTGACAATCTAATATGTCTTTATGAAAATAATGTTGAATAGCTATCTAATATACCTTTCTAAAAATAGCTTTGATTGGCTATCTAATATGCCCCTATCAAAATGATGCTGAGTGACAGTCTAATATGTCCTTATAGAAGTAATGCTGAGTGACAGTCCAATATGTCCTTATAAAAATGATGCTGAGTGAAAGTCTAATATGCCCCTATAAAAATGATGCTGAGTGACAGTGGCAAATATGCCTTTATAAAAATAATGCTGAGTGACAGTCTAATATGTCCTTATAAAACTGATGCTGATTGACAGTCTAATATGTCCTTATAAAAACAATGCTGAGTGACAGTCTAATATGTCCTTATAAAAAATTGACAGTCTAATATGTCCTTATAAAAATAATGCTGATTGACAGTCTAATATGTCCTTATAAAAATAATGCTGAGTGACAGTCTAACATGTCCTTATAAAAATAATGCTGAGTGACAATCTAATATGTCTTTATAAAAATAATGCTGAGTGACAGTCTAATATTATAAAAATAATGCTGATTGACAGTCTTATATGTCCTTATAAAAATAATGCTGAGTGACAGTCTAATATGTCCTTATAAAAAAGTTCTCATTGGCTATCTAATGTGGCTTCTAACATACCAAGTAAAAAAACTGTTCAAAAGAAATTTACCAAATTTTTGACAGTATCCTGACATCAAGGCCTGTCAATTCCTTTGTGACATCAATCTGCTGTTAAGTATGGTCAACATTACTAAATTAAATTAAAACAACTTTCTTTGTTGAGTCCATTTTAATAGAAGGCAGATAATGAAACTGTGAAATGCCATGGTGATTTCTCAGTAGCCCAACTTTTTCAACAGAATTTAAATGACTTTGTTCAAAAGTATTCTACTAACTCAGATTAATTGGCTGAATGCTCTTGCAGTTGACTACTTTGTGGATGAAAGCCAGGTGAGCATTCTCAGCCCCACTCTGGTGTCTTGTTCCACAGCATTTTTAGACGAAATTGCACTAATGTTCTCTTCTATTATTGATTTGTTTGTTTAAATAAACAGTTGTTACATTCACTGGCATTATATTTTATTCACATTTAGTCTTTGCCAAAGTTAGCAATTAACTTGGTTTTTTTTCGTTCAGTGTAACATAAAGTGAGTGGAATAATCAGTTATTGTTTTCATAGTAGCACGGAACAGGATTCTTGCCCTTGAAAACAGCATTATTTGATGTGTCTTTATTAGGAAGACTGCAGATTTGTAACAGGTAAAAATGTTTGAAATAGTTGGGAGAATGATGCAATTTTAAGACAGTAAGTTTAAGCTTGAAAACAAATGGCTAGAAAAAAGCCTTAATTTTCCATAATGGAAACACTATGTGGTCAACAACAGTGTTGGAAATTGGTTAAAATCTAATGACAGGTGTCAGTTTTAATTAGTAAGTGACATATTCTATATTTTTGCATGGTCCATGTCATTTTTGTATAGTTAGGTAAATTGTTTGTAATTTGGGGATCATGCTAGTACATTGGTTGTTTGCCTTTGATGTGGGCATTTTGGGTTGAACTAAACACTGGAAGTCTATATTCACTAAAAGATTTTATTTACATATTTTAAACTTCTTTATAACAAAGTCAGTTAAAAAAGGAAAAAACTTCAATCATTCACATTTATAATCAAAAACTGTCATTTTCTTTTCTGACTAGTCTTTGATTATTTTGATTAAACATCATATCATAAATGGACAGACTTTTCAGAGAAATATCCTGAGGCACATGTACTTACATACTAGTAAATTTGAATGCAGGTTGCCATCATTTACTGTTAATGATTAACTTTTGACAATTTTAACACATTAGCTGCTCACAAGTGTCTTTCAATACCAAACTCATTTTTGTAATAAATAGATTGTCTAATTCATTTTTAATTCTTACGATGTTTCGATGAATGCTGTTGCTATATTAATGCTGCTTTTTTATGAAGTCCTAACTTTGCATTGGGAACTTTCTGTTTGTTTTAAAGTTTGTGATCAAATCATGGATGGCAGAAATTCGGACCAGTAGAAATGAAACTAATTTAAATTGTTTAATCAAAGAATTAAAAGTTTCATTTAATAATCATATGGAATGCCTTCTTTAAAACCTGCAGAATTAAAACAGAATTATAATTTTATGAAAAGGTCAGAAATTGCTCAGATTTGTTGATGCAAATATTTCTTATATTTACTTTATACAGTGAAATCTAATAAGACCAAAATTACAAGGGACCAAGTAAAAGTTTGGATTTGAGGAGTTTTCATTTACTGAGGTTTTCAAAAACCTAAATTGATTTGTAATCAGTTATGTCCCCTTAGTTATAATATAACATGTATGCTGATTAGTGCCTGCTTTGTTTCGTTAATATATAGATTTTGTTTCTGTTGGTATTTAGATAGCAAAATTGTTTGCAAGATTTTATATCATCCGATGCATATGTACTTTTCTGTAAATTTACATAACAAAATGCTGTTAGACTGGTAAATATGTAAGAATATTGTTACAACAATGTTGTTTTTGTTGTCAGACTGGTAAATATGTAAGAATATTGTTACAAAAATGTTGTTTTTGTTGTCAGAATGTAAAAGACGAGATAATGAGCATTGTTTTGTTTAAAGTTGATTGAGGATTATTAAGGTGACTAGTATTGGACTTTGATAATTTGCAAATAAATATCTCCTTTGATTTGAAAAACCGTTGGTACTGTATTACAAACGATTAACTTTAAACGCTATCAATTTAGTATGCCTGTTGTTTACACTGATGCTAATCTGCATTAGCTTTGCTTTACTTCACACATGACATTAGGTTACTCCAGATCATTGGCTGACTTTACTTCACACATAACTTCAGGTTATTCCAGATATTTGGCTGGCTTTACTTCACACATGACTTCAGGTTATTCCAGATCATTGGCTGACTTTACTTCACACATGAATTCAGGTTATTCCAGATCATTGGCTGACTTCACTTCACACATGAATTCAGGTTATTCCAGATCATTGGCTGACTTCACTTTACACATGAATTCAGGTTATTCCAGATCATTGGCTGACTTTACTTCACACATGAATTCACATTATTCCAGATCATTGGCTGACTTCACTTCACACATGAATTCAGGTTATTTCATATCACTGGCTGACTTTACTTCACACATGAATTCAGGTTATTCCATATCATTGGCTGACTTCACTTCACACATAAATTCAGGTTATTCCAGATCATTGGCTGACTTTACTTCACACATGAATTCAGGTTATTCCATATCACTGGCTGACTTTACTTCACACATGAATTCAGGTTATTCCAGATCATTGGCTGACTTCACTTCACACATGAATTCAGGTTATTCCATATCATTGGCTGACTTCACTTCACACATGAATTCAGATTATTCCAGATCATTGACTGACTTTACTTCACACATGAATTCAAGTTATTCCAGATCATTGGCTGACTTTTTCACACATGAATTCAGGTTATTCCATATCATTGGCTGACTTCACTTCACACATGAATTCAGGTTATTCCATATCACTGGCTGACTTTACTTCACACATGAACTGAGGTTATTCCAGATCATTGGCTGACTTCACTTCACACATAAATTCAGGTTATTCCATATCATTGGCTGACTTCACTTCCCACATGAATTCAGGTTATTCCATATCACTGGCTGACTTTACTTCCCACATGAATTCAGGTTATTCCAGATCATTGGATGACTTCACTTCACACATGAATTCAGGTTATTCCAGATCATTGGATGACTTCACTTCACACATGAATTCAGGTTATTCCAGATCATTGGCTGACTTCACTTCACACATGAATTCAGGTTATTCCAGATCATTGGATGACTTCACTTTACACATGAATTCAGGTTATTCCAAATCATTGGATGACTTCACTTTACACATGAATTCAGGTTATTCCAGATCATTGGCTGACTTCACTTCACACATGAATTCAGGTTATTCCATATCATTGGCTGACTTCACTTCACACATGAATTCAGGTTATTCCATATCATTGGCTGACTTTACTTCACACATGAATTCAGGTTATTCCAGATCATTGACTGACCTCATAATTAGGCCTAAGCAGCTCTGCCAGACCACATTATGAGCAAGTTTCAATTTTATGGGGTTCATTGTAAAAATGAAATTCAAAAAACAATTTGTTTACCTTTTCAGAGTTGAGGGTTCTATGTTTAACAAGTTATATTGAAATTAAAGGAAATAATTGCGACCAAAAAATATTTCTCTTGTTTCAAAAAGAGTTTGTTTTAGAGGGCTTTCGGTCCTGATAGGCTTCATCATATCTATCTATCGATATATATATATATATATATATATATATATAATGGCCTGAAAATTCCAGCGGTCAAAGATCGGGGACCAATTCTTTTTAGCCGTAAACTGATCATATGTAAGCAACTAGCCTGTCGCACCTTTGATGTCTTATTCGCACTTATAAATTGAAGAAAATGTGCTTTTTAATCCTTGAAATATCAGAAAAGAGTCATAAATGTGTACTGATGTAAGCAGATGTTGTGTGATACTTTGAAACTAGTGGTGTAAAATAGAACAAGAAATGCAGTGCATGCAATACAGTGATCATCATCAATTCTTGATATTTATTAATCAAATGTTTGTCTGTTCTCAACCATAGTTTGCATCACAGTAATCTAGATGCTATGAGGTTGTTTAAGTATTTATTTACTGGCAAAGGCAAAAATCAACCTAAGGGATCACTGGAGAAAGACTTGGCCATGGGTAATTGAGTATGGTGAAAAGCAGATTCATTATGAATGAGTCAGCCAAGTTTGTTGAAACACTTTAATACAAGGCATGTCCGATTTTATAAATGACCCATTAATAAAACTTGAAACAAGCGATCGTAATACTTACATCCGATAGGTTACATAACCATCTCAGTCATCAATACTATGATTGCCTGGGCATTTTCAGAGCTGAGTATAAAACCAGTTACTCACCGTATCCGAAGGACCAGAACTAGTTCATTTCTGTCCTGAGACCATTGCACACTGACCGCGTTTGACTGAGAAAACACAGCACTTGCCATGTACGCTACAAGGGCCAAGACAAAGTTCATTTCAAGTTGAGCCAAGTATTCTTAGTTGGCCACAACAATGTCAAAATATCTGAAACTGGGTGGGAAGGCCAGAGGAAACTTAGATAATCTCAGTAAACAAGCTTTGAATAGCCAGTGTGCTCTATTTGGTTGTCTGATATTTTAGTCTGGTGTTGAGAATGTTTAGATTTGAAGTGTTAAGTTAACTAAGACACTGGGATTCAAACAGGATCCACCAATTAAAGGCATGGTAATGTGACCAATTAAAGGCATGGTAACGTGACCAATTAAAGGCATGGTAATGTGATTTTTAAATTGTAAAATATTATGAATCAATAAAAAATAAAGTAGTTGTCTGAATTTTGAGTTTGCATTAATTTTTTTTTATTTTTCTTGTCTTTCTTTTATTTTAATGCACTGTAGTAAATATCCTCAGTCAGACTTAGCTGTTGAACTGGTTCTTGACTTGTGAGGACATGGGTAATTTTTGGATCCTGCTGACCCTGCACCAGTGAATCAAAATGAGATTTTCAGGCCGTGTGTGTGCGTGTGTGTGTATATATATATATATAGAGAGAGAGAGAGAGAGAGAGAGAGAGAGAGAGAGAGAGAGAGAGACTACCTCTAGTTGGAAATGTAATTAACTATTCCATGCCAATCATCATTGTCATTAGATATTTTTGTATTAATATCTTTGGAACAGGTAAATAAGGATATTTGCTGTTCAAAGATACATAGAATGCCCTTGATGTACAAGTAAAACAATCATATATTTGCTGTTCAAAGATACATAGAATGCCCTTGATGTACAAGTAAAACAACCACCTTAAAGTAATAGATTCTTTTGCATTTTGCACTATTTTGTGACCTAAATAGACAGAAAGCATTGTTAAAAGAAGGATATTATAAAAGACATGTAAGTTTTCAGTCAGAGTTTTACACGTCAAGTTAATGGTACATCTATATAATATAGGGTTATCTTTTCTTTCAGGAGAGAAACCTACGAGAAGAGAATGAGGCTCGACACAGCACAGGTTTGGCAAATATGCTGCAGCTGAAGGACAAGGAAAAGGAAGCAAGATTCGAACTGGAATACATCAAGGAGCAGCTGCGGAAAGAGCAAGAAAAATGTCTAGAACTGCAGGAAGCGGTAGATAACATTAAATTGAACTAAATCTTATCATATAGGGTACAGTCTGTCACTATTGCACAAGTTTATGAGGATTGGGTCTCCATGATTCCTTGTTTCCTTGTTTTTACAAACATAAATTCATTTTATGGAACAGTTTAACTCTGGAGACTGCCACGCCAAAATCCCAGCTTGCAGAACAAAAATATCAAATATAGTGTGCATTATTTGACATGATGTGCAGTATTGTCATGTGTCAATCAATTGGAGAATTGTAGATTATTGGATTAACAGAATCTCGGTGTAGATTACTGAATTCATAAAATCTCAAACTTGAATTTTAAACTTTATGAACTGTTTGTACAGCAAAATCTACTACAAATAGTTCATGTCTTAATTGTAAAATAGCTTTTCTTGGCTTCATATATTTGGCTTACTTTGAAATTGCATTGAAATCAGTTACTGTGAATTCACTATGTTTCATGTGGTATTGATCCTGATGAATTTCCTAATTGCTGCAAACCATAAATTTGAGGATCCATTGAATAATCCTACAGGATCCTCCTGTAGAAACAATGTGTCCCCTTCCCCAATCCAATCTGAGGATTCAGTGAACAGTGATCCTTCTGAATTCTTATGTTGAAACAACAGATTTCCTTCCCAATCCTTGAATTGAGCTTTGGTAAGAAAGTAATGTCACTAAATCAAACCCCACAAACATTAATAACCATGAAATCAAATTTACAGTATTCCTTTGGCATCACTTGAAAATCTATAAATAGAGTCTGTGTTGATTTTGGTTCCATTTTCATCAAACTTCCCTTTTGAATCCAAGGCTAGAAGATGAAAGATCCATGTTAGTGGAGCTGACATTGTACATTTGTCAGTTTTTGCTTGATAAGCACAGATTCCTGGATACAATTGCCATCAGATTTCATTGATTGTCAATGATTGGGCAGAGGATTCTCAGGCACAGAGGTTTAAGTTAAAGGTGCATATAATAATACCTCTATTCTCAAGTTTTGTACTCCGTGTTTTTATCAGTCATACTTGCATTTCACTTGAGAAAGGGCAGCACCCCACTGAGTCTGTTGTCAGTGAATAAAACGTTAAGGTCACTGCACATGAATTTGCAACATTATGTTTTACATTGTTTGTAATAGCTATGGCATCTAAAGGGGATGGGGTGCATCAGCCGATCATCAGATGGCTATTTTCTTTTTCAGAAAATGAGGATAATGTCCCTGCTTTACACTTTGCAACAAAATAAGGATAATGTACCTACTTTTAACACTTTGCAAGATAATGAGGACCATGTACCTACCTAACTCTTTGCAAGAAAATGAGGACCATGTACCTACCTAACACTTTGCAACAAATTAAGGGTAATGTACCTACTTAACACTTTGCAACAAAATGAGGGTAATGTACCTACTTAACACTTTGCAAGAAATTGATGATAATGTACCTACTTGGCACTTTACAAGAAAATGAGGATAATGTACCTACTTAACACATTGCAAGAAAGTACTTTAATGTTATCTGCACTTTGCATATTCAACAGGTTACAAGGAAGGACTCCATATCAAATTCACAGGAGCAGGAAATCTCTACTGCTAGAAAGAAAATGAATGAACTTACAAACATGCAGGACAGCTGTGAGAAGGAGAATATCCAGCTACGCAGAGACAAGTCACTCCTTGTTGACCATGTTGCTGATCTGCAGAAAAAGGTTTGCTCTGTTCCTTTTTTCATCCCCGTGCTTCTTTGTCTTACAGTTGTGGATATGAAAACTCTGTCTTTCTTCCATTTTTGTGTTGTTGCTATCAGTTCATTTGAAGAGACTGTTTGTGATTTAGATAAATTAAATTATCATATAAATCATAGTTTATGATGGCTTTGGGGGTTTTCTTTCTTGGCAGATTTGAGATCTACATTAGTGTTAAGAAATTCAATAACATTATAATATTGACATTTTTTCATTCACAATGGGAACTAAAATATGCTTCAAGCCAAAAAAACCAATAATTTTATGTCACAACACTGAACATGACATAAAATGAGTAATTATGATTTCCAAATGATGATGCATTTTATTTTAAGATGTGCATTTGAAAACATTTGTTAATTTGTCTGTCCATTTCTATATTAGTTTTGTGCACCATTGCAAGTATTTTAAATTGTCTAAATTAAAATATAAACACTTTAAGGAAGTGTTACAATACCTGCAGGAATAAACTGATATTATCAAGCTTTATATAGAGGTCAAGTATACCAGTAGGTAGGTGACATATTGGGCATCATCTAGTTCTCAGATCTTTAATTGATTACTTTCTTTGTTAAAACAATGGAAGGTCAGAAATAAAATCAAACTGTCCATAATGATGCAGAAAGAAAATAACATGGATATTTGAATTGACTGTAAACAGTGTGATGAAGTACTCATTATACTACAAATTTTATGGGGTGCAAATCATCCTACACTGTTCAATGTCACCAACTTTAAAAACTTTCAAAAGTCACTGCAATAGCAGTTTAAAGTTGTAACTGAATAGAAATTTCTATCAGTACAAGAATTAGGTTTGGTTTGGTGTTTTATGGCACAGCAACACACTCAAGTAGATTATTTAGTGCCAATGCATTTTGAGTATAGTGTCTAGCCCAAAGATACCCCATGCTAAGTATCCTGGGCTGACTTGATGGTGGGATTTGAACCTGTGCCCATTCAGTTGCATGTCTGGGAAGTTACCCCCAGAGGCATCATAGTGCCTGCTTCCATTTATCACTGTTTATGACATGCAGGAAAATGCATCACCTTTTCTACAATTCTGAAATTGCACCTGGGTGTGGTGTGTGTGTGTGTGTGTGTGTGAATAAAAGCATCAGTTCCCTCCAGCCCTATTTGTTGCCACGATTTACCATCACACTTTCTTACAACATATGTCATACATTTGGGTTAGGCATGCTGAGTGAGATTTACTTGGGTGGACTACAAAAGCTGCAGAAAAATAGCTCTACTTTGAATACCATTTAAAATATGCTCTAAAGTTTTTATCATTGTGTTATATTAAAATGGATGGGTTGGATGGGAACAAAATAAAACCAAGCACATTCAGATTTTGGTGAAAATGATTTGTTAATTGTGTTAGATTCGCTTTGCAAATGTTACTTATAATTACACATCTTTGAACATGAATTATAGTGCTGTCCATCAGGCAGATTTGGATGAAATAAATGGAATTTGATAGGCCAGAAATTAGAGATCTGTATCAGGAATTTGCAATGAAAGGTCTCAAGGTTTTGTTATGCTCCTGGAAGTACTGCCATTTGAAGGAAACCTTGTATATTATAGTTGGTGACTTCTGTAATAATTTGATGCTGAAACATAATTAAAGAAATTGTGATATTTCTGTAGCAAAATGGCAAAATTGCTTTTAGTTCCTAAATAAAAATCAGTATCTAATATGGTCCTTATGGCAGCCATCTTAAACATCTTGTTATCACTCAGAGAATATCAGAGTTCAAAAGTATAAATATTCTTGTCTTGGATTCCTGGAAATTCATTTTGGTCAGTAGAGCATCAGCCCATTGGAGGACGTAAGTTATTATTATTTTTATTATTATTACAGCTTGACTTGAAGAATGAGGAGGTAGTCCAGCTCCGTGGTAAAATTTCCTCCCTCGAGGCTCGTCTACAGGATGTTGAGGAATTAAAATCATTGGAGACCACTATTCAGAGCCAGAAGTGGGGAGAGTTTGAGCGGCTGGCGGAGAACATGCGCACACTGTCTTCCTCGATGGCACGACCTCAGTCCCGCTATATTCAGCACTAGACATGTCTGATATTCTGAAAGTTTGCATAATTTGATATAGCATCTCTGTATAATTTTTTTCGCATCCTTGTTTTATTTTAAAAATGAAAAATATGTAACTGTACATCATGCAGTAAATGGGAATAATTATAATTGAAGAGGAATGGAAAATTTGTAAGATTTGGATACTAAAACCAACCAACACTTTCTGTTAGAAGAGTTAAAAATATACATGCATAGTTACATTTCACTATTATTTATGTATGTCTCCAGTGCCAGTGTAAAATGAGTTATAACTAAAGTAATCTATGGGGCTTAATTTGTGATTTATACATGTCCATGTATGACGTGACTCAGGCATGTAGCATTAATTAATACTATTTAAGTTAAAAATATTTGATTTAGATGTATGGAAAGATTTATTTCATGGTATTTTGTTAATTTTGTTTTTTTTTAAAGTAATTATAATTATTACAAAATTTGGTATGTTGGTTACAGGTTGTTGACTGGTGATTGTATTTTACAGTGTGTTAACACCTTCTTTTGACTTATTACTGTATTTTACAGTCTGTTAACACATACTTTGGATTTATTACTGTAATTTACAGTCTGTTAACACATACTTTGGACTGATTACTGTATTTTACAGTCTGTTAACACAGACTTTGGATTGATTACTGTATTTTACAGTCTGTTAACACATACTTTGGACTGATTACTGTATTTTACAGTCTGTTAACACATACTTTGGACTGATTACTGTATTTTACAGTCTGTTACCACATACTTTGGGCTGATTACTGTATTTTACAGCCTGTTAACACATTCACAAATTCAAACTGCATTGTCCCAGATGATTATGGTCTGTCCTTCTTAATTAAATAAAAACAGACACTCGTTTGCTTGTGTATGAAGCCATGGTAGATCATTGCCTACAAATCGTTTACAGTTCTGTAGACATTATGATTAAATACACTAAAATATAGTACATGCATAGACAGCATACGATAAAATATAGTACATGCATAGACAGCATACAAGTGGATACAGTAAAATATAGTACATGCATAGAAAGCATACGAGTGAATAAAATAAAATACAGTATATGAATTTGTGGCATGAGTGAACACAATCAGGTATTGTAGAGGCATAGATAGCATGTAAATAAATACAGTGAGATAACGTGCATGCATAGACAGCATATGAGAAATACAGCAAGATATTTTGCATGTGTAGACAGCATATGAGAAATACAGCAAGATATTTTGCATGCATAGACAGCATATGAGAAATACAGCAAGATATTTTGCATGTGTAGACAGCATATGAGAAATACAGCAAGATATTTTGCATGCATAGACAGCATATGAGAAATACAGCAAGATATTTTGCATGTGTAGACAGCATAAAAAAAAATTACTGGGAGATATTGTACATGAATAGATAGCATACAAATAACATATATACTGCAACAATTTGTGAAGTATGAAGTGAGTATTTGAACATCACCACAGTGTTGAAGACATTTTATGTACATCAATACCTGACAAATTTAATGACTATATCAACAAAGCTTGTATATTCTATATTGATACAAGACCTGAGTAGTAATTTTAGTTTCAGATTTAAGTTCATGTATTTGTTGCAGAATTGTCTCTTATATGAACATGTTTACATAAAGCATAAAATATACACTATTTGATAGAGCCGCAGGAACCAGCTTGGGAAATGGAATTGTAGCTGGAAGAAATATTGGATAGATCATCCAGTAAGAATTAGAAAAATTACAAATTTGTACCTTGGTCAAGTCACATATTTTCTCCTCAGTGGTGATTTCATTAGTGGGATCACACTATGAATAGTTGGGATTCCAGTAGTGGGATCACACTTTGATCAGTGAGGATTGCAGTAATAGGATCATATTTTGATCAGTGGGGATTTCAGTAGTGGGATCACACTTTGATCAGTGGGGATTCCAGTAGTGGGATCACACTTTGATCAGTGGGGATTCCAGTAGTGGGATCACCAATTTCAGTATCAGGTTTACACTTTGATGAGAGGGGATTGGAGTAGTGGGTTCACACTTTCATGAGTGGATATTCCAGTAGTGGAATTACATTTTGATCAGTGGGGATTCCAGTAATTGGGATCACATTTTGATCAGTGGAGATTCCATTATCAGGATTAAGTTTGATCAGTGGGGATTCCATTAGTGGAATCACACTTTGATCAGTGGGGATTCCAGTATTGGGACCACACTTTCATCAGTGGGGGTTCTTGTAGTGGGACCACACTTTGGTCAGTGGGGATTCTAGAAAGAAGAGTATCTTGCAGCATTTTGTATGGTATACTTGAAGAGATGAAGGATTCTTTCCAAAAATATGAGAGGGACTATCAGAGGAACTGGCCTGGTCGAGATTATGGGTTATAAAGAACCAGTTTGATTCAGGCATATTTTACGTTTGAATTTTAGTCTAGTATTGTGCTTTTGTCACATGTATCAAGATAGGAAGGTAGATTTATTAAGATGTTGGCAAGAGTCAGTACAGTTCAGTAATCTCAGATGGTACTAATTCCACCACCTACCCCTGTGTGCATAGCAATGAAGTGATGACCTCATGAGGGAATGGTCCATTGTAACATGTAGTGATGACCTCATATCTGTTGCATTGTGAAAAATAGTACTGGAAGTAAACCTTTTGGTGTGGTTGCATTTTTGAGGTTTGTCTCATTCAAGGGGGAAATAAGTAAATAACATTGGTTTTCACAAAATGGTCACTGTATAGCCTTTAAAAGTTCTTCTTTTAAAGAAATGGTGTACATGTAGTATTTGACTTGCCTTAACTAGATCAACAAAATATATTGTACAAAATATATTGTACATGTATAGATTTAAATTACCAATATATTGTCTCATAGGAAAATAAATATAGAATATCTGTCACAAAGCACCCTTATAGAGCTTGAAGTTAGAACAGATACAGTTGGAAGAAATGTATTCATGTATAATTACTTTTCTGATTGTGTTTTTGAACAGAGTTTCAGTTATTGTTAACCTATTTTAAATCTGTGCATATTTTAATTCCATTCATTTACATTCCATTATCTTTTTATTTATTTAATTTATTTTTTATTGGCGATGTCTGATAAAAGTACAAAATCTATCAGAAATATATATCTAATATTTCAGACTCCGTAAATACCTTGTGAAGACCACAAAACATATTTCATTACAAAGTATTAAGATGTGACAAGTAATTATCGATGGCTGAAATAATATTTTCTTATTTTGATCTCATGCTAATGTTGTTAATATTTTACCAGGTTCTGAATACATGTATAATGTCTGAAAATGTAAGGACGATATTTTCTCATGGTCATGGTTTCAGAGATACATGTCAAGGTCTCAGATGGTCAAGGCCTCAAATACATGGTTAAGACCCCAAAATGCATGGTCAAGGCCTCAAATACATGGTTAAGACCCCAAAATGCATGGTCAAGGCCTCAAATACATGGTTAAGACCCCAAAATGCATGGTTGAGGCCTCAGATAGATGAGTCTTATATTTCTCCTTATGTCTCCAATTTCTCAGAATAATTCATGAAAAGGCCAGTACACTCAGTTTAAGAAGAATTTCTTAAAATATTCTTTATTTAAATGGACACATCTGTTAAAGTTTTAAGTACAAAATCAAAAATTGAAAATTAAAATACCGAATGTAACTTTGAAAAGTCTGGAGTTCATCAAGGACTTTATGCCATGTAGTTAAGATAAAAACACTGCCACAAGTTATATTTAGTATCTGTTCATTTTGATTCGATTTTTACATCAGTATATTATTATAATATTATTGCCAGTGCAGTGAGGTAATAAAATATTGTCATTATTATTATTATTTAAACATAGTAATGATAGTATTTCTGATAGATTTTGTCAATAAATGTATGTCTGTGATAAAAACATGTTTACACAAACTGTGTGATGAAGCAGATAGTTTTGATTTTTGATGTGGATTTATTTTTATCAAGGAGTTTGTATAAAATGGTTTTCAGTTGTGTTATCTGTATTAAATCTCGGTTTCATGTAATAAATATTTATCTTTGTTCAGTTTATGAGTGCTGCAGTTAGTAGCTAATGGAATATTTGATGCTAAATAGTACAGTATAATTAATTCATTATCATACATTTCATTGCTACAACACATTGTAACTGACATGTAAATGAATTGCTACATATTATTACAACACATAATGTAGGTACATATAAACTGCTTTTTTGCTCAAAGGACAGTTTCTTTGACTGTAACTGTAGTTTTTACTTGTGACATAAAATTGAATAAATATTTTATTTAACATAACAAAGTTTTAAAATTTTGTGTCATTCTTTATAATGATAATGTACAAATACTCAGCATATGAACAACTCATTCATACACACATCAACAAATGTGTTATATATGCCACATGATTCATTTTTGTTTTGGTTATATTTGGATGTTTGGGTACGGAATATCACATGTAGTTTCTTGTGTTAATTTAATCCACTGTTTTTAACAAATTTTTTGAAATATTGCTGTTGTTGTTGCATCTAGGATTAAGTAAATTTGGGCATTGTCCCTCCATAAAGTTGGAAAATGGGGAGCCAGTCTGGTCATAGCTGGGGATCTCTCAATTGGACATGAAAAATGTCACAAGAAATGAAGCCAACCAAAAATGAGTGCTATAAGATAAAGTGACTTTTTCATTAAATAGGAATCAATCACATGTGCAATACAATCCAGAAACAAATTAATTCTATTGTTGTGCAAAATGTTCTGAAGAAAAATATGTATAGCATGGTTACTGTCTGCTTACAAAGATAGGGCACATTTTATTGAAAATGATGATGTGTGAAAATAAAAAAACATCTAGATTTTCTTTTAGAAAAATTTCCTGATCCAAAATTAGCTTGAAAAAATATTCTTGCTCTGACATGTAATAAGAAAAAGAATTAGATTCATTGTATATAGGTTATTTTCTTTTCCTATATTAATTTTACATATATTTCATTGTGTAGTAAAAAAAAATGTGATATTTTAATGAGTGACCAAGTGAATAAATGTGATTGAAATGAACTTACGAAAAGTGTGGTGTGCTTAAGATTTTAGATTTGGTTTTGGGGAACATCTTTTTGGCAGTGGACCTTGGGAAGAACCGCCAACCCATCAGAAGCTACTGGCAAGCTTTGTTACATACCCACTTTAGCCGAGCAGAGACTGTAACCCATGCAGACAAAGGTGAGTTGTGAGTGATCTATAAAAGTGAGTGTCTTAGAGTACTCAGCCACTTGGCCCCAAGTGCTGAAGAGTGAATTTAATCTTCAAAGCTTTGATTCAGAACAAGTCTGGCATATAATAAAAAGACAATTTACTTTTCATGTGTAAACACCAGATATATTTCATGCTGTGGTCAGTTTTACAGTCTTATGTTTTATGTTACTTTGGATAGTCATGTAAAATAACCTTATTACAGCAAGAAACTTGACTAAGACATGACAAAGTTTGAAAATATTCAAATTACTCTCAGGTAACCAAGAATTTGTGTATCGTGACAACTTTGCTCAACACATCAGCTACTCATCATATTCTCTTTTATGTTAACACTGATCTTGGTAATACTAAAGTGTTGCCCCTTGTATGAGCTAGGTTGGTGCTGCACACTGTCTGCCCAAGATAGCAATCAGCCCTTTCTGGAGTACACTGTGACCTCTCAGTTTTGGTACCCAGTTATCTCTGTGGTGCTTCTTGCCATCCCTAGGTGGTGCTCAGTCCCCTCTTGGGTCCACCCTGTCTACTCCAGATGGTATCAAGCCCTCCCTATGTGATTCCCAGCCCTTTCTGGGGTTCCCAGCCTGCCCTCCTTAGATAAAGCATCTAGCCCTCACAGCCAGGTGTTTTGGCCTAAGGTAACATTCTACATGTGTAAAAGCATTTTCTCAGTAGCCACCCAGTAGGTACTATTGATGTTCTGGAAAGGATGTCTTTTTTATTTGTCTCACATGCAACAGCATAAGTCAGCATATTATTTTGCTGTTGTCTGTCTACATGTCCACATGTCCATCTTATTATTTTGTTATCTGTCCAACTGTTCACATGTCTATCTCATACATGCCAACTATTACACTTTTGGTGTAATCATGACATTATTTTTTTACCGAATTATGTCTTATGCTTGCCTATATATGAATTAACTTTTCTGGTACATTAAAAAATTAAAATAACTCAATCAAAAGTTGTGTCATTTATATTATCATCTTTTTAATTCCACTCATCATAAAAATATGAGAATATTCTAAAAACAAAGACTGCTGTGTAAGAATAGCGTAATAGCTAAATTGTCCATCATAGATCTACATGATTGTATAGTAGCTGTATAAGACCCATTTCCAAGAAAACAGACAGGTTTCTTTGAGCTGAAACTTTGCCTTGGAGATTCACTATATTCATAGTCAATTTAGTAAGTGGACCAGTCTGTACTTTTCAAGAAATTTTTAAATAAGAATAGGAGAGTGATGAACTCGGATAGAGCAATTTGTTATTTCCATTGCATAATTCGTGGACTTCTTGATAATTCTGCAAAAGTTAGACATGTAGACTAATCAAAGTGAGTGTTGAATATAAATAATTTGTTATTATGTTTTGTTTTTATTCTAGTTCTAATCCATATGGAGTTTGCCAATTTTTGCCAAGTAGTTTAACCCGCAGATCTAGGGTAGTAGTAAAAAGAAATGCACATTTTTCATACAGTGTACTGTAATTATGGCATGTAATATATTGACTGTTTTAATCCTAATAAATATATATATCTTTGCATTTGCAAAGTTTGGTCAAAGCAGTTCATAAGGAATTGAAGAAATCTTGTGGAAATTGTTTTTCATTTTAGTGTCTTTGTCACTACAATCCTTTTACTGCAAAATAAGTGCACGTCTTTCTTATCTCCTTCTTATCTAAAATGCATGCCAGTTATAAAGTGATCAAAGTGCAAGCAACTTTCAGAGTTTTGTAACTGTAGATGGTGGATAACTTGACTAAATTTGGAAACAAAATATGTAACACATCAAAACATGATATGCTTCTTCTTAAGGGAGAAAGAAGAAATCTTGAGTAAAATAATAATTGAGGGGTACAACCATTTCTTTCCATGGTGTCTGCTTGTACAGTGGAGTTTGCTGGTACCATGGTATTTGTTTTTTTTGTACCATGGTGTCTGCTTGTACAATGGAGTTTGCTGGTACCATGGTGTTTGCTTGTACCATGGTGCTTGCTTGTGCCATGGTGTTTATTTGTACCATAACTTTCTACCAGCACAATTAAAACAGGCATTATTAGACAACAAATATATATTCACCATAATGTGGAAGAATACATAGTTAATTATAAAGGATGAACATAGCCTTCCATTATATTACCTGAACATCGCACACAATGATAATGTAATATCTTAACATAATGCACAATGATATTATCTGAACATAGTGCAAATTATCTAATAATGCACAATTATCTAAACAGTGTACATATATACAATCTGAACACTAATGATATTATCTGAACACAGTATACACATTATTTGAACATAATACAATTGTATTATCTGTACATAGTGTACAAATATAGTATCTACACACTGATGAACAAAATGTACACTTATAATATCAGCGCAGTGATGAAACAAGTGTACAATTATATTACTGCAGTGATGAATATAGTGTACAATTATATTATCAGCACAGTGGTTTTATTGAAAATCCTTTGCTTTAATTTCCCATCTCTTGCTTCTAAAATTATACAGTGCATGACATCACACAATATTGTTTTTGTTTTCATGTTTCCTCCATTTCAGCTTTAGTACATACATACTTAACTTGTCTGCAACTGCTCATTTCTCATAGCTTTTGTCCAAATCCATGTTGTGTTGTATGGTTTGTATGAGATCCAAATCCATGTTGTGTTGTATGGTCTGTATGGGACTTTTTTGTGAGCTGTTGTCATGAATCAACCAAACTCAAAGTTTTACACGTCGTATTTTGCTTGTTCAGATCGCTACACACTCAAAAACCATATTTCGTGAGGTAGCAGCCGATTAATTTTCTTTCTCAAGTAAAATTCCGAACTATATGGTATATTTATTCTTTGTCGACTGTGCAGTTCTTACATTGTATACTACGTACTTTAGACGGCTCAGCCTTTAACATCAGAAGGTCATTTAGGTGGAGGAAACATGAAAACTGGATGAAACTAGTAAACTGGTAGACGACCGTAGTCTCTTTAAATGATAGAAAATTGGCTCGAACAAAGAATGGCAGATACACCATATTGTATCTGGCTGGCTCATAACATGCTCCCCGCCCAATTGTGAATTTCATTTAATTTTTATCCTTTACTGGTTTCATACAGAACAATGTTTTCATATTCAAAATTTAATGCCATCTGGAATAGCCTTAAAGAAGACCTCTTACTGGATAAACAAGTAAGATATGTGTAAAGTTACATGGACGTGCTGTAGCATACATCTAACTGGATGGTTTAATTCATATCCATAACAATTTTCAAGAGACCGCAGTGTGTGTGTGTGTGTGTGTGTGTGTGTGTGTGTGTGTGATTTAGATTTTTAACGTAGCTTTAACAATGTTTCAGTCATATAGCTACAATGTCTGCAGTGTGGCAGTTTACAATAATGTCTACCACTGGGGCATCATGCCGCAGACATGTAGCATCATGTCCCACCCAGTCACATTATCCTGACACCAGGCCGACCATTCCTAACACTAACCTCGTAAGGCTGAGTGCCTAACGAAGCAACTGTTAGCACCAATTCTTAAGTCTTCGGTACGACTCGGCCGGGGTGCGAACCCGCGACCTCCCACATCCGAGGCGGACGCTTTAACCGCTAGGCGAACGGAGAGACACGGATAAATAAATAAACTGACGGATATTAAACTGAAGAGATGTGTGCATACACGCAGACGGGCAAAGAGAAAAACACAGATAGATAGATAGATAGATAGATAGATAGATAGATAGATAGATGGATGGATGGATAGGTAAAAGTGAAGCTTCTTTGCGCAGAACACTCTTCCATCCCCGTCAACTTTCATCACCTTGACCTAAAAGTGTTGCAATATTCTGAGCTTTTAAGGTGCAGATTTCATCATTTGCTCCATTAAACGGTGGAGGAAGAGTTCTACCTTATTACGCGTGCACTCATACCGTATCACACTAACAAAAACCACATTCCATGTGTTTCCTTAGAAAAACAACAAAATGTGATGGTATCCATCCCTCTCCCAAGTAACAGTACATTGTATCCATTCCAGCCTACTATTATGACTCTATGATCTTAAAATAAGTAATATAAAAGAGCGAAAACCAATAAGTTTTGTAAACTTCAACAAATAATTTTTTTCCCTAGAACACAAAATGATAATGTAAAAATAACTTGCGGTGTTGCAAATTAAATACCAAATAATCTTAGAATTGCCAACACAAGTCTTAATAAATAAAGTTCTGAATAAACTTAAGTGGTATTCTTAATAATTTCAAACGCTGCTTCTGATGACCTGTGTTGCGGCGATAAGCCAACAGTCTTTTTTGAATCACAATAATATAATTCCAGAAGTCCTTGTTTGAATTCACTGTAATTCCCAGTCAAAATAATTGTCCAAGACTATTTTTATGAGCACTCTTTATTATCAGTGAATGAATAATATAAATAAATAAATTCCAGCCCAAATGAAGTTCTGGACACAACAATAATACAGTTGATTCTGCTGAAATCTTACAGCATGAATGAATAATTTCTAGATAAAAAAAGATTGTATAGTCCTCTATTTGACCTCAGGTCACAATTAGCATTTCCTAAAAAAAACCTATTACCTAATGGAAAATTTCATTATGGTAGGTTCGAAATGTTTACAAGATAAAATATTAGTTATAATTAGAAAGTCCGTTAGTAAACTTATAATATAAACTGTGGAAAGCAACAGGTAGATCCGGCATTTCATGGGGAATTTACAATATTCTAGACTTAGATTGAGATAAACATGTTTACAAAAACAATATCAATGATTCAGGTCCGGTAGAAAATAAACTTGATTTTGGACAAGGTCAAGTCCAAAATACAATTATCCATAGCATATAATGAATAAAAATGACTGACAAACAATGCAAATTAATTATACATATCATTCCCCAAGCCTACTCTTCTCGCCTGGAGGAAGAACGAATAAAATTTTAAGACGTTTGTAAATATACGATAACATCATCAATCTCAGGCGAAGATGTGAATTCTATTAGTGTAGTGGTGGGTATGCAGGCAGTTTTAGACGTAACGGAGAAAAAAACCCCCACATACTTCCTTTGTATCATGAAAGGATAACACGCTATTTTCGCCTCTCGTTGTATTTCTGCAGAACTACGTTCCGGCCTGTGCAAGGGTATGTTTGAGTCCATACATGACTGGTGGTTTTCTAAGGAGTTTCTTGTTCCTCCCATCCCAAGGGCCACGTCACACCAACACATGGAGGACTCGTCCCATAAAATGTTTATAATTATTATGCAATAACTAAATAATATGTTAAACATTTAGTTACCCGAAGAAGAAATATTCCTATTTTCTTTTGTTTGTCTATATCTGAAAGATTCTGCTTTTACGTGTTTGCTCATTACTAGGCAGTTTTCTATAAATACATTTTTTTTAAATATAAATTTCTACTCGGCATTAAAGAGAGTGAATGGAAAATTACCTAAATCTACATTACGTGACTTGTCTCACGGATACCGCCACTATTCGAGGCACTAAAGAACACAGCTGGTTTTGTCTTATGATATATCCGCATATTAAAACTCCAGCTCTCTTAAATTCACTATGTGTCAACCTGCGTGAGAAGTGTCGCGTGCCATCCACCTCGTGGATCTTATTACTCTCGTGATTAATTTGTTTGTCCGTATTCCTTTTTATATTAAGCAATATATCATAAACTGACTCAGAAGATTGGAATAACCAATTGTAGAGCTTCTTCTTTACCCATGTCCGTTGACGAGTCTATTTTAGAATCAAATATCTTCCTCAAGAGCATACTGTAACTTATTCTAAGAGTTTAATTCAACGTTGCGTGATAAGCAGTGTTAATTACTGTGTTCGTTTTGCTTCCCATTCATTAATGTAGATTTGTTATGTTTATTAGTATTTTAGGGCACTCCTTGAAATGGAATGACTATATATGTTTTCGTAACTAATTTAATCATATTTGTAGCGTTATAGCAGGTACAGGAATTTTAAAAACAGACCTCTTTGAAAATATCATATACAGGACAACTGTTACACCTCTACCAATGAAATAATGCATTTTGATTGAGCTACTTTCTTCATGCGTTCTCTCAGTGATAAACTTATTTTTTCCTTGCTTTGATTCCAGTTTTTAATATGCTTCTTGTTCTTGTTTAAAATCGTTCCCTTTGTTCTTTATATTTTGTGACATATTTATAAGTATATTTCTTGTGTTCTCTTTAATCTTTTGTGAATTTACGTTCTCCAGCGTTTTAGGAGCCTTCAAATTTGTTTGTGTTCTTCTCTCACCATGTACCATTTATGCTATGAAAGAAATTACAGTTTCCTAAACAATTATTAAAAATTTACATCAAGTTTTATTCGAGGTTATATTCAACTAATGACTTAAACATATTTTAAATCAATGTTGAAAAGTGTAATTAATTTTATTAGTAAAACTACAAGCAAATAGAACAACAATAGATGGAGAAAAAAACGCATGCTTCAGATATGACGAACATAAGGATAAAAATTAGTTCAACATAAACGGTTATTGCAAAACATGTATGAAAGATTACACGAAAAGACTTGTAACACAAAACAGAAATTATTTAAACAAATACATCAGCTAGATGTGCTATAATAATTAAAATTTTAGAATGATTCACCTGGTATGAACTGTAATTTTGCAGTCTATGAAATAAAGCATAACAGAACTTTAGAAATGCTTTAGTGTTCGATGAATTCAGTTTCACCTAAAACGGCTAAAAAGGCTTATTAGCATAAAGACCTGCGTGGCAGATTTAGATAATGATCTTTTTATTTCTTTTTTTTTTCTCTTTTGACTTGGCTCATCCTCAACAACATAATAAAATTATTTCATAGGTCAAACGTGCGATATATTCTAGCTAGTGAAAAATATCAAGCAATGATAAGAAAAAAAAAAGAACTCAAAAGAACGAAAAGTAGATGTTTTTAAGTATTACACCTTTTTTATCTCAATTTTAAGTGACTTTTAGACGTTCTATTTCATAATTTTCTTTGAATATTTTTCAACGGCCTGGTTTTATTATGCTTAATTTTTTAAAATGAATGTACTGAAAGTTATAAACTTACCTTTAATGCTGAAACTGGCAATTCAAGCCTAATCAATAAAACTCCATTAAAGTATTGATTTATATTTGTTGTTGAAACAATCGTCTTTCAACTCTGCCAGTACTTTATTTCAGTTATCAATAGGAATATATGTATTAATCAGATTCTATTGCAAGCATTACTACATCTGACAATATTTAAGTTGATTTAGTATTTACAAAAAAGCCATATTTTTGACCTATTTTAGCCATTTTTTAATGAATTTATCCAACTTTATCCAACTCTTTGTCAGTTAAATGTTTACCAGTTATTTCCGTCCATGAGCAATTTGCTATACTAATTTTCAATTCTTGCTTGTGGAAGTCGGCATTTTCGTTAATACATGTATCTTCTTTACCTATGTATTTAGTAAAAACGAATTCTTTTTAAGTTGTTTTGGGTCCCATTAAATAGCATACAAAACAGAAGGTAGTTCGGTCAAGAGTTTGAATACTCCTTTTAGATTATAAAAATCGACTTGTATGAATATTTTAATGATATAACGAATGAAAATCAGGCTACAAAATTGTTATAGAAAATGCATTAAATGGGGATTTGAAACTCCACAACAACTAAATACACAAGTAGCTGATAAATACAAAAACGAACAATTTATCAAATATATATAATATATGGATGAAAAACAATATGACTCGATATCAATGGTTTAATTATTATGAATGGAACAGTGTGTATCCAGAGAATAGATAAAATTATTAACATTTATTCTAAAGATGTCTTTTTGTCTGAATATTTTGAAGGGTACTGTATATTTTAATTTAAGTCAGTTCTTAATTTTTCTCTTGTAATATTCATTTCACCTATCAAACGCAAACTTTTAACTCTTTAGTTTCTTCAATATTTCTCTTTAAGCATTGCATATCGTATCCGCTTTGGTTTGACTTTTCGAGCTAAAGCGTATTTTGAGATGACATCTATTATTGTCTATATATAACTGTATCCATCGTTGCAAGTCAACAATGTCAGTGAGCCGCGCTTCATCCGTATGACTTTTTCAAATAATTGTTCCTCATTGTACAACGTGTAAACAGATTACCTGCTAATTCGTATTCTATCGAACTATTCAATTCATAGTGTTATATTTAATTGTCGGCACATTTATTTGTTCCCATTATTTGTTGATATTCGTGTAATCAACTCTATCTTTAGGATTGTAATAGAGATGGTTAAAGAACTATATGCCTTTGGAACAGCATTTAAAATAATACAAAACATCCTTATGATACTTTATGATTGATGGTTTGTCTTTAAGACATTGAAATTTCAAACGTTTCTTCAATCCTTTTTAAGCGCATGAATTATTTATAACTTATGTGAAAATTATGCAGTTCCTATACTAGGCGCTAAACAAGTTACTTTACAAAATCTGTTCTTGTGTATTGTTTAAATCTGTATTCTCCATAAATGATATAGTTGCTGTTTTCCTGAGTCATTGCAGATTAACTTTGCAAAATGCTCGAGATCTTCAGATTCTGTTTAACGTAGCTGAATACATTCCTGCGTGTTTACTCACATCAAATACGTCATTTAGTCCTTCCCCATACAGCAATGATTAGCTATAATGGTTGATGATGCTTATTTATTGCCTCTCTCTCTCTCTCTCTCTCTCTCTCTCTCTCTCTCTCTCTCTCGAGCGCGCGCGCATTTTCTTTATCGATCATGTGACCATCTCTTAACGTCTAGCACCTAATTCAATATGAGAAATGGAAAGAGAGGAAAGGAGCAGATTGCTCTGCCCCATATTTCTGTGGAAGGTGGTAAATTGTTCTCTTGTTATCTATCTTCCTGGGGGGAGGGGTTCGCCCTTACAAGATGACCTTTAGCTGAGTCAGATGCCAATGCCCAAGATATTTACTGATTACTGTAATATAGGTGATGTCACCAACGTCAATACGGAATGGGGATACTACTCAGGTGCGAGAGAGATTTACCCAGTCGTCTAAGCGAATTAGTGGCAGGTGTTGAGGACGCTAAGAATATAGGTTGATGTGCTCCTGAGTGATGCTTAACAACGGCTCCCGAAATATTTAGTTATTAAAATAATCTGTAAATACGAGAAAGTTATTAACTGGAATATTGGTTTTCGTTTGATTTTGTGGGATTTAGTGCCATTGTTCAGCATGAGATAGGCTATACATTGCGGAGAGTATATTTGGTGGAGGAAGAATTCAGGTACGTGAGTGCTGAGTGGTTGCAGTGAATGAACTTTGCGAACTTGATAAAAACATTGTGACATTTTAAATGTAAGCGGTTATCTTTGTACCTGCTCATTACAGCTTATGAATTTTTCTTTGGGTTTTAAAGATAAGTCATCATTAGTTTCATGAACACCAGTTCAAAATCCCCGTCGTATTGCGCATAACTATATGGCTCTTTCTAAGGGATTTGTTGTTAGCATCAGCCCAAATGTGAGGGCTAGGCGATGCACGTCGTATTCTCCTTGACCAGTTTCTTATCACCCACACCCCTAGGGAAAGATTCTTTTCTTCCAAATCGAAGTTTGTTTATTTTATAATGAATGCAAATCTGTGACAATTTGTATATCGTACTCTCGACCCAAGTTGGTCTTTGGGTGGATGGAAAGGTATAAACTATTCTAATCAATCCATGGATTGGAGACCAATGAAACTTGTATACATCAGACGCTAGGGTTAAGCCTGGGTTTTCTGAGGTGCCGTAGAAAGGCATGTTCTTTGCGCTATAACAATTCCCTGTAAAACACAAGAGGTGTCTCAGTAAAATTTCGCCCTTTCTCTGATCTTGATTGGATCACCTAGCCTATATATAATGTGACTTTCATGATACACCAAGCACCTATTTCGATTTGTAGACGCAGCATGAAGCACATTATCCCATATCTTGATGAAAATTGCTGAAATGACATTTATAGCATCCATCCTCCTCCAACCTCTTTAGAATGGTCATTTGCCAGGTGTAATGCTAAGGACCCAAATATGTATTAACTATTATGATCAAAGTCAACAAAAGTTACTGGTTACTGTACACAGGACCACCCAGGAGCTGAAGGGATGTACCAGCACGTAGAGAGATGTTATTTGAGGATATCATGAGTACAGGTCAAAGTAGTCCTAAGTGATGCTGGATTGCAATACAGGATATATTATCTTGTTTGCATTATCAATTTTCATTACGTTTTTATATTAACAGAGGGTGGATTCAATGCGCGCCGGTGTACTTACTCATAAAAATTAGGCATATGATTATAAAGTCATTTGAAGGTTTCAAGGCCAAAAGCTGGAGTTCTTGAAACACTGACGGTAGATTTCTTCTACTAGAAACATAGATGGAGAAATATCGAAGTAGCTTCGTTCCATATAAATTGAATATATATTCTGAATTTAAAGTCGTAAAAGATTTTTAAAAAATAATCGAAATATATTTCTCCTATAAAATTCACAATATCCTGAATTATTCTCACTGTTTTAACAAAAGTTAGAATATTCAAATTAAACTACTTAATAATTGCCTACTTCACGGAAGTTTGTCACAACATTACTACGATTGGTTATCGATGATTTGTAAATGAAAGAGCTAACATTAATGTACCTTAACTCGCGCTAATTGGAATCTATGGGATGCCCAAAAATTGTGTCAGGATATCAACGATCAAAGTAAGCATCGGCTCGTTTTATGTTGATTGTTCCAAATCCCTGTTACGTAGTATGGCTTGCATGGGACATTTTCAGGGGGATTTGACAAGAACATTGAGCATTACACAATAAGCTCTTGCAGAAAACCCCCAATTTGTCACAAGGAAGCAGGGCAATTCATTTTCTGCTTAAGTAATATGTCTGATTTCATTATATTCTTTGTCAAGTGTGCAGTTCTGGCATAATATTCAGCATACTCTGTTGTTGTTGTTGTTGTTATAGGGTTTAACGCCATTTTTCAGCACAAGATAGGCTATACATGGCGGCCAGTATTAATGGTGGAGGAAGAACCCTGGAAAACCCGGGAAGAACCACCGACCCACGAGAAGCTACTGGCAGGCTTTCTCACGTACCCACGTTAGCCGAGCCTGGACTCGAACTCACGCAGACAGAGGTGAGATGGCAGTGATCCGTAACGATCAGCGCTTTAGACCACTCGGCCACTCGGGGCCCCTCAGCATACTCTAGTTGTTTCAGAAGTTACCATGCGATGACCATTAACGAAGATGTTATGCATATTTAAGTACATTGTGTACTTGACTTTTGTCTATGATTGAGGATAGAGTTATGGATTTACCTTCTTTTGTCATGTTTTGAAAGTTGTGAACAGGTTGTTCACTGATATCCGAGTTCAATGTCTAGTTCTCTTTAGAAACTTAGAATGCTCCGGAAGCGAATTTTGGCCCATATTCTTGTCATTTTATTTTGCCTTAGGTTTTTATATAAGGTTGTGGTCAACAAAATTATTCATTCCATCTTAAGAGCAGTCCCTGGAGTAATATTTTTTACAGATTTGCTCAGATATAATTTGAGAGGAATCATTTATACATCAATTGTCACGGAATTGTATATATTCATCGTTTATTTATTATTTGGATTAAATACATGTACACATATTTCGTTTTTTTTTTTTTTTGTGTACAGCGTCACTTGAGGGTGGTTTATGTATATCGTTTATTATTTCGAAATGGTGAGTTCGGTTCATCCTATGCTGCACGAGCAAAGTGCTTACGATGGGAAAATCGATATACCTGGAGCGCACAGGCAGTATATGGCTACATGACCTGTGTATAAATTACCTCATCGTATAGTAAAACAACACATTACGAGGAGTCTTGTCAGTGAGCAGTCCATTTTAATGACGTGTGATCTCCAGCTGTAGAGGTATGTGAGTTAAATAGTATTTTCCTATTTGTATTATAGGATATAATTGTTTTACTGTCACATTTATCTTGTATTTTAGGTAATTCCGACTTGTGCCGTATAATGCAATGTTATAGTCTGTTTCCTAGTTTACCTGTATGTAACCTAACAGAACGATTATATTCGCAATAATGTTGTATTTCTTAAGGAAGAGAAGGTGTTACGTTAAGTACTATAAAATTCTTGTCAGACACAGGATCACTTCTGAACCTGATTATCACCCTGCACAGTAGTCCCGATAATATAATTTGTATAAAATTAACTCACGTTTACAGTACACGACGTCATTACGTGCTGTTATACATGACCGTGTCATTTGTAGTACACGGATTCGGATATTATATTTTCAGGTGACTGATTGGTGTCTGATTGGTGATTGATTGAATGGTGACTGGTGAATGCTGAGTGTAGTGCTGAAGGAGTGAAGAGGGACGGAGTGGCAGTTACGCTGTATCTTCGTATATGCACCGTATTGTAGGTGTTGGTTAGCCGTGGAGCTAATTTGGTTTGTGTTATACCCAGTGTGCTGCTGTCGGTGGGTGACGTTGGCCTGGAAGAAGATAAAGGTCATCACGTGCTGAAGAACCAAGGCTTCTTGACCAACGGTCTGCAGAGAATAAGAGTTTCTATGGATCTTTAGGCAGACCAGGAGGGGCAGACCGTTCGTGGTGGTTCCTCAACCATTCGACAGAGCGTTGGGGCTGAGAAGACGTTTCGGATTTGTATTCGACTCCGCAAGATATATGTTCCAAAGTTTCATATGTTTCACTATTTGAGTAAAACCTCATCAATCATATTTCACTCTCTGAGCGAAAACTAATTATATTTCACTATTTGAGTGAAAACTCATCATATTTCACTATTTGAGTGAACTATATCATTTTCGCGTGGAAATTGTCAATGTTTACGTATTATCATTTTTTCCATTGTTTGCGTGGAATCCCTTTGAATCATTAATCACTGTATCTTTTTACTATTTAAGTTTTTTGTTGAATATCAGTACACATTTCATTTAAATCATAATATTATCTGGTTCGTGCATATTTTGTTAAATATTCAGTATTTGGATTTTGTTGGCGCACGAATCAAGCATAGTCCTTTTCACTGAATCATTCATCAATAAACGTTGTATTTTTGTCACCATCAAAAGTGTTCTGTTATAATCTGACCCCAACCCGGTTATCATGTTACATCAAGACTGATAGCACATCGCCTTATTCAAGACTATTGGTACAGCATCACATTCAATATTGGAATTCATTCGAACACTCTATCCTTTTCAAATACTGGCTGTAGTATGCATGCAATTACGTAGTTTAATTCATAGTCATTCGTGCTGTACAGAGACCACTATTAAAGTAAATTAATGATTTATATATCACTTGATTGATGGATAAAGGCGGACAAATGAACACATTGATAGATAGTACATTATGAATGGATAAGTGACTTGTATTGAGCACGAATACATGCATGCGTAAAGATAGGCAATATACAGACAGACGTAGATGGGTACGTATATAGAGACATAAAAGTGAAACTTCTCTAACCCTGACACTGTCGGGACTTATCCATCTCCTTCAACTCCTATCGAATTCAGACCAAGATTACATTCTCCTGGCATTGTCACTAGGAGGCAATATTAAGAGATTTTGGAATGCAGGTTCCATCCACTAAAATCCTAAAAATCTGGAGAAGGAGTTGTACATCTCAAGCACGCAGTATCTTACCAGTAATACCACTTTCCTCTCCTGTCCTTTGCAAAGCAGCAAACAAAGGATGGTACTATGCTTTTCTTACTAGAACAATATTGTTATGAAATGATCTTATTATGAAAAGATTTTTCTCATAACCTTCTTCTCATTTCTTGCCATGAGAAGGAAATACTCATAACTTAAGAAATGTCTTTGTCCATGGTTAGAGAGAGAGAAAGAAAAGAGTTCAGACTTTCTTAAAAGATGTGTCACTCATAATGGTGTAGATACGGCTACATCTGTGGAAAATGACATGTAAGAGAGGTAACGAGAACGACTGTAAGGAAAGACAGAGTCTTCTGATTCTTCGCTGAACGAACTGATTTTGCGCAAGCTTGCTCTCAATTTATACGCAGTTCTGAACGTGTCCTCACGACCAATTATGGACATTTATCTAGATAAATGTGTTCATTCATTTCGAATCATAACAGGCTCTCGTCCTTTCCCACGGAAACGCGTGAATCATCTAGCTTACTCATCCATTAGGGATCTAGGAAACAGCCTGTTCAGCAGTTTCCCATCAAGTCTAAAATCTGCTGACCTTTGGATACAAGAGAAATGTATTTTATGGGTTTTTTGCACTTGCTCATAAAAGCGCGATCTTTATTAAAATCGTATACAGTTGTAGTACAGAAATATATAAAATTAATCTCAATACATTTTAGTGGAAAATTACTTCTAATATAATTTAATGAAAAATTACTTTTAATACGATTTAGAGAAAATTTCAATCTTAATACTTTTACTCAAAAGTTATGTCCTAATAATATATTTATTCTTATCTACCCAAGCACACTATCTCCGCCTGTACTGCGAAACATCAAACATGTTAGATGTGTTTGAGGTGTACAACCCTCGTAACTCATGTGAAAGTTTGAAATCTCTTAGTATATGTGAAGTTACACCACGGTGTACGCATACAGGAGGCTGCTGTTCTTGGTAAAGTAGATGGGTTTAAGACAGAAAAATGAGGAGAGTGGAACTGAGGTTGAGTGTTTGTTTGTGCATATACCCTCCTGTTGACATTTATGCCGTATTTATCTGAGGAAGGCACAGAGAGAGCATTTGAAATATTATAGGTAGATTGAAATACCCTTACGTCGGATTCCACACATTCATCGAAATCGAGACAGAAACCCAGGCTAGAGCATTACCGACACACGCTTGACAATTGTTGGATGAGTGGGAAATTAACGAAAATTTTGCAACTTCAGATGTTTTATTTACCTTCCAGAAACTGAGATAGATGCATTGGGGTTGATGCTTGGACTGGTATCAGGGATTAAAAAATTTGGAATAATGTCGGTGGTAATCTTTTATTGGAATTAATCTAGAAGATAATACTCTTAAGTGTCCTAGTTTCGCATATTTCGTTGTTTATTCGGCAAGCAAAATAACTGGGAGAGATAATGCAATAAATATTAGTTATATGATATTTGCATGCACGTATCTGTTTACACCTTTGCAATAGTTTAGTGATTATTTGTTTCATTGTGGGGAGTCAGTGTTGGACAGATATTTTTTAGAGTAATTAGCCGATTACTAGGAGCAGACGACGTAATGTACAGCATTCGTGAATTTATGCTAGCATGGAATAGTTCGTCTAATGGACCATCCTAGATTTCTTAACATAATTACTTTTTTTCTGAACTATAATATGGCAGCAAATCACTATCGTCTCGACGGACTTCTTTAGCAATATATGACATGCCTTCTAAATCCCTCAACTCCGTTGTTTTCTCGTTGTATGCTGTGGGAAATCCTCGATACGGAATAAGTGCTTATAGTGGCTATTGATAATGATTTTCGTTTTAAAATATAAATTTGCATATGAATTAATGAACACGGAATACACCAATATTTATAATTACTTTTAGGTGAGTTGTATCGATGAGCTACATGTATACTATAACGAGTAATTTTAACTACATAGTTAAATGTTATTACAGCAAGGGTTTTTCTACAGAGACCAATGACACGCCAGACAGTATTTAGCATTTTATATGAAACAATACTTTTCCCTTTAAATTCTGATGTGGGTTAGAAAGGTGGAACTGTGCGAGAAAGCGCTTGATATATGTCATCACGGGTTCGACCCTTGTTTCTAGCACTTACAAAGGCTCGAGGTAGCCTATCATGTTAACGGCTGAGCGTAAAACGTCAGCAATGCACAGTCAACCAAGAATAAATACACCATAGGGAACGAATTGTTTTCAACGAAAATGAATCTTGTACTTGCCTAGGGACAAAATATGGATGGGGACAGAGGTAGTTGCTAAATTTATCAAGCGAAGTACGATGTCAAACCACAGTTTGGTTTGATGTTCGTGTTATATCTCCCTAAAATTTTCCTATACAGACCATACAATACGCCATGGATTTATAAACTAGCTGATGCTTGGTTTTAGTCTTGTAATGTATATTTAATTTGTATTTTTTTTTTTTGGCTTTTCTTAATGATTGTATGTTATTTATATCTGTATTGTATATTTGACCTTGTCCAAAATTAAGTTCATGGTGCTCCTGAGCAGTGACATTTATTTTATAAACATAATACTTAGCTAGATATTTATCTATGAATGTGGGTTAAATATTCAGATTATTATTAATGGTAACCATGTTTATAGTCTTGATTCTGATCCTATAAACTCCTAGAATGGAAGTTTCCATTAAGTGAAAGTGTATTTTCAGAAAATTGTAATTGCGACCTAGATCAAGAAGAGAGGTATATCATCTTGTTTACCTAAGAATTGCTTATTCTTGCCTTAACATCTTGTAGCGGAATCCGTCTTATTGTTGTGTTCAGTTTTCACTTGGGTGAATTTATTTATTCAAATTATTATTCACTGAGATTACAAAATGCTCATTAATATTCTTGGACAGAAACATTCATTTGGAATTATAGTGAATTCAGACAGTGGCATTTTTGAATTATATTATTGTGATACAGCAAAAGACGGCCAGAACATTATCATAATCCAGTTCACTAGCACATTAATACATTCGAGAATATAGGAATTCAGACAATGGCATTTTTGGATTATATTATTGTGATGCAGTAAAAGACGGCCAGAACATCCTCACAATCCAGGTCACCAGCACATTAATACATTCGAGAATATAGGCACATCCACACATTTAAGATCATAATTTTTGGGGCATACCACTGAAATTCAGTTGGAACATTACACATTTTGGACTTGTGATAAACATTTAGGACTATTTAAGATTTAATTCACAATACTTTAAGTTTTTTTTAATAAAAACTTTCATTTTGTATTCATGGGAAATAACTTATTTGTTGAATTTTGCAAAACTTGTAGATCAAGCCACAGTTTCACTAAATTTTCCTATTCAAAATGAGATGTTCTAATTGAAATAGTATTGCTAGGTTAACAACAATGACGTTTTCACATAATATTCAAAGAGCATTATCAGTTAATGTAAAGTCATAATAGCTTGAATTCTCTGACATTGGATATTTTTTTCCGTGCGGAAAATCTTTGAAAGCTAATAAGGGCATGTGTTCTTTAGCGATCGGTCTCTTACAAATTACAGTTACAGGAAGTGATCACCTTTTCTTCATACTTTGCAGTGATAAAAAAAATGTTTCGTCAACGTTAAACGCTTAAAGATCTATTCCTTTAAATCTGGAATACTTCTATCCGATAGAGTCTTGAAAAACTATTTTAATGTATATTTCAAAGGAATTAAATTTGACGCATAGGTTTGTAAAGTCATTTACAGGAAAGGAAGATGATAATATACAAAAAGAAAAAAATAGTAAACAAATGTCTTGACAAAATGTTTCGTTCTCAAATTAGAAATTATTATGTTGCGATTTTGTCCAACCACTTCATAGCTAATATGCTATTTGGTGCATTTTCCTAATGAAAGAGGAAAACAAAATAAAAACGGAAAAGCTGAATTTTTATGGCGCAAGTTCCTAAATAGTTGGGGAATTTCAACTGTTTGATTACTAGCAGCTGTTTCTTAGTTTGAGGTCGGTTTTGGATTTGTTATACGTTTCAGACAAGTTACAGCTGAAAATGGCATCGCAGTCAGTCTACTATTCATTATATCATCATAACATTCAGCATTTACAGCAATGGTTACCTGAGAAAGTAAAATGGTGATATTGCACCAGACTGTTGCTGTCGTCGAATCTAAGGTAATTCTACTTTCCTTTTTCTATAAATGTTTATAGAGAACGTAAGATTTAGTAATAGGAACATGTGGTTCTTGTCAAGAAGTCACAAAAACCATATTTTGAAGGGAATGAGTAATGACTTCAAATAGATTTTCAGTAACTTTGCTCAGAATGAATATGGAATCATAAGTTATAATGTGTGTGTGTGTGTGTGTGTGTGTGTGTGTGTGTGAATTATGTATAGGTGCCATATTAAAATTATATTCAGATATCTAAAGAGCGGTTTCACTTTATTCCCAATATTCGTATCAGTAAATATTATTAGTCCAACATCTGGTAGGATCTAAAAACGTTGTCTCTTTCTTCACAACTTTAAAATTAAGCCTATAAATTTGAGCAGAAAAGCAAATATATCTTTTTTTTTCTCAAACTAAACATTTCAGAGCAACTCTGATTAGACTAAAATAGCTTCATTTGTTTAGCAGTTGAAACCGCTTCAGCATTACTACTCAAATACTACTCAATAAACAAATACGATGTGTTTTATTTGTTGTTTTCAGCTGAGTTAGTATAAGTAATACACTTTACTCTCAGTCTAGTTTGAAGCAATTATACTTACACTCTTCAAATAATGTAAAACTATTTAACGTCAGATTCCATTCCTCACGCAAAATAGTTTACATTTTCACAAGATTACAAGCTCTGATGTGTGTATTTGATTGATCAAAAATAGCTAATTCTTTAAACCTTTCTTTTCCGAACTATCTGCTTTCATGCAAAAACCGAAAAAAGGCATGCATTATGTATGACATGGATTCTTTATCTAGTCTTGATAGATCGATTTAAACCCCCAAATATACATATTTATGTATTGAGCATTTGGTCGCTACTACAACAAAGTTTTATTTATAAAACAATATGAGTTGGTTGGCATCTTTGCACATCTGTCTGCCGGCACACATACACAACTAGCCCTGACGTTGCCCTACATATCCTGCATAACGGTGTAAAACACTCAGCTGACTGCGGACATCGTAGACCCAGGTCTGGCGTTGAATAATGTGATGGCAGGTCATTGGTTCATTCTACTAAGCATTTCACAGTGAGCAGAGCAGATCCTAATCTACCTAATGGATCCACAGGGGCCCGTATCGTTGCTTACAAGTTACCTGTCATACATGTACTATACAACAACTACAAGAGAGGACACTTCTCTCCTTTCTCTCGCGACCTATTTAAGAATAAACTGAGATTTCAAGCTACATTTCGCGTAGCGTAATAAATTTGGTACCGATGTTTAGTTTAGACATTCGACTTTGTATGCGTATCCAAAGTTTGGCTTACTGTCATAACTTTAAGGAACGCCAGACCATTTTCCCACGCTACTGTTCGACATGGCCCTAATCGCGCCCGCTTAATATGCAAGAACAACGAGCTGAATGGAATAGTGCCTTCTCATTATCCAACTCGAAATAAGTTATAAATATATGCAGGACGTAATTTTCTTTTAACCAGTGAGAGGACAGTATTCCATTCAGCGGGGTTTTACTTGCATATTAAGCGGGCGCGATCAGGGCCATGTGGAGCGGTAGTTTGGTAAAATGGTTTGGCATTCCTTAAAGGTATGATATTAAGTCAAACTTTGGATAGGGATGCACAGTCAAATGCCTGAGCTAAATATGGGTACCAGATTTGTTAAGTATTGCAAAGCCTAGCCTGAAATATCAGCGTTTATTCTTAAATAGGTCGCGCGAGAAAGGAGAGAAGTGTCCTCCCTTGTAGTTATTATATAGTACATGTATGACAGGTACATTGTAAGCAACGATACGAGCCCCTGTGAATGGATCTACGTTTCTATCATTCGTAAAGGCCATATACGTGAAATGTAACAGTAAGCAAATATTGAATGTCCAGATCGTGACAGATCAGCCTCTCACGCTGTTCTAGATAGACATGTCTGAATGAAAATGCTCCTCTAGATGATAAATTAGTGTCTCTGATTTTCATAACATATAAGAGAGAGAGAGAGAGAGAGAGAGAGAGAGAGATCGAGAGAGATCATATTGTATTTAAATCAAATTTAAGCAGATTAAAATACTCTTTCCTGTGATTCCATGAATTTGTCGAAACTGAGACAGAAACTTGAAAAGACAATAAATATACAAAACTTATAAAAGATAGTATGGATGCAATCTCGTATAAGCTATAATTTAAAACTAAAATTTGTATTGTGTAAGATATCGGCATCATCATAGTTTTCATGCCCTTCAAGAAATGACAAGATTATGTGGTCGTGTCTGTGGATTCGTGCGTCATGAATGCGAGTGTATATGCATGAGGACGTCCATTTGTAACAATAATGGACCCACACGACAGCGTGACAGACTCAAATATGAGAACTGGTGTATGATCGGAGCTGGATGTTGCTGCACAGTACCATTTTGTAATAAATGACAAATCACATGCTCGATATACTGTAATTATGTGACATGTAATTCGCATGTATAACAAGATCCAATGGAAACTATACCATTTATCAGGCCATGGAGGAAGTCACTTATCGGCGTAACTAAAAATAACCGAAACAGGACATCATATGATCACAGGCTAAAGTTTCTGGTCCTTAATCTTTGGATTGAACAATGTATGCACTCTCTAGCACCATGCTAAAATGAGACCTCAGATCGTTGTATCTAAAATAACTTTGGGTTCCGTTAATATTCATGAGGCCTAAGGCTAGGCAAGAAATTCCATTAATATCAGCGTTTGAGAAGCAAATAGATGGCGTCCAACAATGATTAATGTTTTCTAAACTGTAAATAAAACCATCTTTACAGAGTACATATGGTTCCAAGGTAATGTTGTTTTGACAGGATATCGTTAGCAAGTCATACTGTAATAAATCTGGAGTATGCGGAGTTGTTTATAACTCTCCATTTTAAGGATTTCTCAGATTTTTTTGATTACTTCTTTGATTATGGGAAGTCGATGCTAGGGATATAGTCCTGAGACCGAATAATTAGTCACTTACTAGGATCAAACGTCACGGAGTGAAGTGTTGTTGAGATTTCATGTTGTCATGGTATACTTTTAGTGAATTCAGGTCAGAACCACATGAGTGTCCCTGCCACTCAGTAGTCCCTGTTAAAATCCAATTGTGTGAAGTGATTGTTTGACTCCATGTGCAGTATTTATGACTGGGGACTGGTATAATGCGCAGTGGAATAACGAAAAGGGACTGCTCCGTCGTCGGGAGGCGCCGTTTATTGTTGCTTTAAATATAAATATGGTGTAAAGTTATAGGCAAAATAAGGCTTAAAAAAACATGATTTGACTGGCCTAAGGTGGCGTAGTAAAAATAGTTCCCTGTATTAGGTGGCTGAGTGGTAGATTTTCACGGCGTGTAATACAGGCGCTACGTTACGGAAATGTAATGAGGAGAAACCATGCGGTTGTGAGGTTGACAGGAAGTTGTGATGTAAATTTGCAGTTTTGAGATTTGTGGTCATGTATTAATTGGAGTAAAATTATTCATAGACTGAACGCGTTGGAATTTCCAGTTTACAACAGTAGTTGTATGGAAGTCCTTGGAAGATTCCAGGGGCAACATGTAACTTCTAGCGGGATTCACGCCAGTTTGAAATAGCTCGGTAAAGAAACCTCTTTGTCTTACTACAATACCTTACCTTCCCATCCCACAACCAAAATTTCGACAACTTTTGTGTACACGTACATATCTCAAGGTTATAGCTCAACATCACAAATAATGACAGAAGAAATGATCAAAACTGAGTATGAACGAAAGGAAGGGCATAATTTAGAAAATTGTGAACCTATTCTTCAAAAGATGTGGGAACAAGTAGAAATATGCGACAAAACAATAATGTAGCGATCTATTTTGTATCCGTAATTCCAATTCGCACATCCCAAAATGTGCACTTCCCTTCCTCCGAGATAATATTTTCTTTGCGCTGGCTTAGCCCCTAGGTGGTGAGGCAATGATCTGAGATTGCTGGGTACATATTTTATCCCCTCTTCCACAACCCCAACCCACCACACTCCGCACACTAAATCCGAAAAAATTCTTTTATCTTAAACGGTGGAGGAAAGGTTGTGCTGCTTTTTGCGTTCATGCATGCGCGAGCAGTATCGTAGTTCTCATGTTTTCTTTGACAAAAATGTAAACAAAAATACGAAGGTACACGTCCTTGTCTCAATGTCTGGATGCAACTTGTTGAGCAAAGATGGAAAAAATATCAAACGTTCTTCTACTGTTCCATTTCTGAGATAGCATACATCACTAGTATTTTGCTTGTTTTGTTTGTTTTGTTGTGTTTGTGGTTGTTGTTTTTCTGGGTTTTTTGTTGGGTTTTTTGTCTGCTTTTTGTTGTTGTTGTTGTTTGTTTTGATGGGGTTGGGAAGTAATAGATTATTTCAAGAAAAATTTTTGCTTGAGTCTTTAATAATATTTCAATTGACAATGACAACGATATAACAGTGTTGCCGGGTTCTTCTTCGTGATTGTTAAAATCAATTTCCAGTATACTTGTAAATACTCATTGTCTCATGTACCAAAGAATCATTGTCTCAAGTACCAAAGAATCACTGCCTTACGTACCAAAACATTATTGTCGTACGTACCCAGGAATCGTTGTCTTACGTACCAAAGATTCGTTGTCTTTCGTACCAAAAAAAAAAATCAAAAAAAAAATCATTGTCTTGCCTACCAAAATATCATTGTATTACGTACCAAGGAATCATTGTCTCAGGTACCAAGGAATCATTGTATTACGTACCAAGGAATCATTGCCTTACGTACCAAGGAATTGTTGTCTTACGTACCAAGGAATCATTGTCTTACGTACCAAAAAATTATTGCCTTATGTACCAAAAAGAAAATCATTGTCTTACTTACCAGGGAATCGTTGTCTTACGTACCGAGGAATGATTGTCTTAGGCACCAAAGAATAACTGTCTTACCTATCAAAATATCATTGTATTACATACCAAATAATCAATGTCTTACGTACCAAAGAATCATTGCCTTATGTACCAAAAAATCATTGTCTTACGTACCAAGGACTCGTTGTCTTACGTACCAAGGAATCATTGTCTTACTTACCACGGAATCATTGTCTTAGGTACCAATGAATCATTGTCTTACATACAAGACCTAACTACAACATTCCGGTACACAGTGTCATTATTTGCCAGGCACAAATGATGTCGACTTTTATAAATACCTGCATATGAACTGGCGTGCTCAGTATGCCAAGGGAATCTTGTTACTCTCTAAGAACTGGAATCATGAGTTTGATATTACACGTCATTTCCCCTCCATTTTTTCTTGTTTCTTATTTTGAAAATATCTTGAAGTCTATATTATCCAATTGCCCTAACACTCAAAGCAAAGCACACTGGTCTGGTCATTGCGAGTACATATGACTTGAATAAGTTGTGGTGTTGGTCCCTATTATTTACGGCACAGAACTGCCTTGTAAACTACTAGTATATTATCGATTTTTAAAATGGAATTAAACACTTGGTTTGGGCCTTTAGACTTTATCCTTCCCTGTCTAGAAATATAGGGTAAATACTTTGTTTTGACAAGGCTTCGCAAACATATCGTATAAACTTTTCTCAAATATTACATTATTACATGATATCTGCATGACCCTTTCGACCTGAGTTCATATTGACGTGAATTTGACAAAACTACTAGATTTGTCAATATCCGGATTACAAGCATCATTCTTAACTACGCACCAAGACATGTGCTGTTGTTCTATTATGGTAGTTCCCAGAACCTTAGGGAATGAACCTACTGGTTTTCTTTTGTTTTTCTTTCTTTCTATGTTTTCTTTGCTTGTTCCCCCCTTTTTTTTTTTTGTTTTTTGCTTGGGCTTGTTTCTTTTTTGAGGGTGTGTGTCTTTTAATACTGTTTTCTCCTTGGTTTTTATAATAAGGTACCAATAGCCTATTTACTGTAATGATGGTGCTTGCGTTAATACATAAAAAAGGAAAGAAAAAAAGGCAGAAAACAAAGGGAAACTGCCCGTGTTGGAAACCGATGGCCCCTTTGAGTAATCTGAGTACTATGAAAATCAGAGGGTCTGACATTCCATTCATCTTTCATACAACCTACCTGATTCTAAATAAAAAGAATTTAAATTTTATATTACTTAATTTGTCTGCGTATTTACATTTTTAAAATGGCTTTAACCAAAAAAAAATGCTTACTCCCAACCAATATGTTTGTCGGACTATGTGTGTGTGTGTGTGTGTGTGTGTGTGTGTGTGTGTGTGTGTTTAGATCAGCATATACATAATGAAAAAGAAATGAGAAAGATTATGTGTTTCTTTTGCATAGCGACTTTCATGCATTATTACATGAATCACATGACTTGACCTTTGCCTCCTGCACTCAGCACGATTTGTAGAGAGAACGAGATGCACAGTCTCCGTTGTCTTGGCAAAGTGTAAAACGTTACTAGTTATATCGCCTAGAACCGCTTCAGAATAATCTGTAGACTGGTCTTCGACTCATGTCCTAGATATTTAGTGATTAACATGACCAAAGTCAAGACAGTCTAATAGGGACGTTTGTACACAGCAGCGGGATGGATGTACATGCATGTACGGTATCGTGAAAATAGGTCAATGTTTTCCTCAATGATGCAGAATTGTGCTATGGACTTTTTTGCATAATCATTCCTCATTAAGATTTGATCAATATATTCGGTATTAAATCAACAGCTGGTGCTCTTGCTGGTCGTAATTGTGTAAATGAATATAAAATAATTCAGGTTATTTGAACGTATCCAAAGGTAAATGTTGGAGTTTTTAAAATACGTCTCCTCTGTTTCCTCTAATCCCGATAGCCACTGAGAAATATCAAGGTAGTTCTATCAAAAGTTTGCAGATTTCTTATGAATTATGAACTTTAAAGCAGCAGAAAATCGAAAGAAAGGATCTTAATAATACTCCTCCTATTAAATTTGCAAATCACTGAAGTTATCCGGACGGTTTTAACAAAAGTTAGACCAACAAATTAAACCAAGCAATTATTTTTCAATGTATGATATTCTACCACATTATTAGCACATCAACCCAGACCAAACTTAGAGACCTATATATTGTACTCTGCTTCATCAGATTAGTCACCACCTCAACCCCCACCACCCACCCACCACCCACAAAAGTCCATTTTGTTTTGAGGAGCAGCCAATTCATTCTGTTTTTCTTTAAATAAAATTTCGAACTATATGGTATATTTATTGTTTGTCGAGAGTGCAGTTCTGGCATTTTTACCGCATACTCTTGACGGCTCAGACACGAGTATGATTTGCTCATTAACATGGAGGAAATTTAAGAAGCCGGAAAGGCGAGCTATCACTGTTGTAAAAGGTAGAATCTGTGGTAGAACCTAGGATGACACGTCCGCCAAGCGATACTTATCTCTTTGACCCCTCCGCCATATTATAATGTTTCATTTAATTTTGGTCCTTTTTCTGGTTTGATAGGGAAAAATATTTCATATTAAATGTTTGCAATCATACAACTATTTTAACTACATACACAACGATTGGTACATTTGAATCTTTCTGTGAGCAAATTGTATCGTGATATACGTTATTACAACATTCGAGTACAAAGGTAATGAGGAATAGCAAATAATCTTCAGTTATTCCCCCCCCCTTTCGTGTTGTTCCTCTAATCTATGAATTATGCGTCTTTATCGTTGCAACCGGCACTTAGTGCAATTTGTAGACATCTGTAAAAGCCGATGCTCATAGATGTTGTTATTGATACCTCATCGAAGTTACTGTTTATCGCCTGGAACCTCTTGAAAATTATTTGTAGCCGCAGCGAATGTTCATAACCCAGATATGTACTGATTAATATTTACTGATCAATGCGATCAAAGTAAATAGAATTTACTGGTTAATACTGACAGGTGTAACCAGGACCAGGGGGAGGGGGTACCATCATGTGGTAAAAGGTTATTTTATTGCATCGTGAATATAGGTTGTTCGAAATTATGCACGATTGCAAAAACCGAAATATTTCCTTATTTGCTTAATCAGTCTTCATACAGTTATTGATAATAATTTTGGATAGAAAAACAAGCACTGGTGTATTTTCTCATCGAAATTAGATAAAAGAATATTAAATAATGTGTAAATTTTAAAGAATGTAGGGGGCAGGCTGGAGTTCTTTAAACCCTAAAATGCGACTTCATCTATAGTACAAGTCACATGGGTCATGTATGCGCATTTACTCATTTTAAATTAAATATAAATTATTCTTTTAAAATTTAACACTAATTTTCTAAACCAAAGTCTATTCAATCATGATTTTTGAATGATCTGCACCTTAACTGTCATCAAGAAACTTCCCGACGAATATTATCGATCTCTACCGTCTTTTACAATGGTGGCCATGTACTTAACTTGGGTAAAAATAAGAGCGCGTCGAGTGGAATCGTCACAATCGAGGGTAGTACGAATTTGTTTATCAATATGCGTAGCTTTCATTGTGACATCACAGCGCGCGACATTCAATCCGGACTGTTGGATGACACCTTTAGGTTCATTTCATCCAAAAATGTCTACGTACTTTAACATTGATTTTGCCGTATGCACCTCTCGGTGCGTTTAATAATGGCCTTCCAAAGGAATATGGATGTATACGAATCCAAATCAAGTGAATATTTGCCACTTTAAGGTATATTTTATCAAATTCTAAAAAATGACACACACATTAATGAAATAGTCGGTGTTGAATGCCTACATGACCCGTGCGACTTGTACTATAGTCATGTATCCACACACAAATGTCGACGGAGTTCCTTTAAACAAATGGTCCAGATTTATAAGGAATGATACAATAACCTGAATAGATTTCTCCTATAAAATTAGCAAAGCCCCGATGTTGCTCCCGAGGTTTTTAAAAAGTTATATAATTAAATAAAACCATGCACCCATCTCCCAATTTCCGTTATTTTTCCACATTAGCGCGACCAGTTATCGAGAATTATCTCATATATTGTTAAATGAGTATGAGCTGCCGTTGGTATTTCTAAAGAAGAATTGTTACTGCATAAACATTTAAGTCATCTACACACTTAGAAAGACTCGCTGTAGCGTACATTTAACTAGATGACTTATTTCGTATACAATGACTCTCTGTAGCGTAATCTGCATAAATAATTCATTTCATGTATATGGACTCGCTGTAGCATATATCTGAATAGATGGTTCAATTCATATCCATTCTAACTGGCAATAATAATAAACTAAAATAAAGATTGATAAACCAAATGATGCTCAGACACATATGGATGAATGAATAAACTGATGAATAATAAATTAATAATGGTTATATGAATGGATTGATGATGAATTCGAGTGCGAAACGACACATGCATACATACAGGCAGACAAACAAACGTGAGTGAATAAATAAACAAATAGACAGAAATCGGACTCTCTTAGGACTTATCCTATCCCTTCAAAGCCAATCCCGCCTAGGCTTAACTTAAATTTACCTGACCTCCCCCCCCAAAAAAAAAGTGATGCAGCATTCTGAGTCCCTGTCTTAAAAGGTAAAGGAACTGGGTCATGTCACTCATGCATACATCACACAAGCATTGTCACAGTCCTTACGATTTCTTAGCAAAGCAACCATATAGGATGGTACTAGTCATTCTCTCAATTACCAGTACACTGTAGGACTCATTCAGTTCCCATAGCAACAAAATGCAAACACTATAATATTAAAGATTCAATAGCTTTAAATGTCTGAGGGCTCATCATCAAACCTGTATTTATCAGTACAGATGAATCCTAAATGACAACTTCTGTGTAAAGTTATTTATACTCTATTTTATCTTCACCCATTTCTAGACTGGTTCCCGTTGGTCCATACTATTACTACTGTGGTCTTCTATGTATTCATCCTGACCAAGTCTATTATTCCCGTCTTCAGGGCAAAATGATCAGATTTTTAGACTTCTTCAAAGCGTACTAAACTTGTCAGTCTTATACCAAGGGTAGAATATATTTTATTGTATAGGTAGATACGCCACAAGGTTCTCTCTCTCTCTCTCTCTCTCTCTCTGATCTTTTAATTTTTGAATCGCTTGACTTCATGCATCTAGTGTGATTTGTATATGAACGAAGTAAACAGATTATCTCATTGGATGGTGGATGGTATTGAAACGTCATCTACGTTCCTGGTTATTTCGCCTTGAACCACTTAAAAATTATCTTTAACCGGATCGTATGTACATATATCAGATATCTGCTAATTAATATGATCAAAGTCAACAAATTTACTGCTTAGAACATACCGGGGTAGCCAGGGCAGGGAGGGATGTGCCAGCACGTGCCGGTAGGTCATATTAGGGTATAATGAATCCAGATCAAAAGTTGTCCTGGTTGATATAGGACTGATATGCCCGAATATTTCACTTATTTGCTGAATCAGATGTTAAGTTTGTTATATAGGATATTAAAACATGCGCTGGTGTACTAGCCTATCAGAATTAGTATATAAAATAGCATAGGTCATCTTAAGGTAATGAGGGTTATATTGGAATCCTTGAAACCCTAACAGAGAAAACTCTTACATTTTTTATATTCAACTTCTCATTCTGGAATAAGCTATAAACTAAAATAAAGTTTGGACTGTATAGCGCGTTTATTCAATGTCATGTGAACTGTTCTGACATTGTATGCATCGCATTCCAAAGGTTCGTTAATGTGATTGGAAAGCTGAGAAACCATAGAAAACTATTCAGTTTTGATATTCGACCTCTGACCCAGGAATAAGCTATAAACTAGGGTCGAACTAAGGATGGCGAATGTGCCAAGCGCTATCGTGCCCCTCCACTTTCATTCACCAATAAATACGTTTCACAATATATTTGTCCTTTCTCTTGCGTTGATAGAAAACAATGTTTCATATCAAGACTGAAGCGATATTCAACTGTCATTGATCTATCTGAAGAAAAAGATTAAAGCTAGACATATATTTAATCTATGTTTAAGGTTACAAACTCAGTACAGTATACAAATAGTAATAGGGCTTACTAGTCAAGATAATCTGTACATCAACTCCATAATTTACCATTTAAAGTTAATTATTGAAGACCTATAACTATATTTTTACTGGATACTTGTGGAAAAAGGCGTGTTTTATTAAAGAATACAGAACATGGTTTCTAATTGGAGTTTATAATACTACTAGGGTTTCGTGGATTCAGATAAAGCGTTAAGGACAAACATCGTATGAAGTTTTAAAAATGTACAAGTTACAAATGCAGCACAACTACAGCAGTCCGTACACTCCGGGTTTATGTACAGGTAGCAAAGTGGCGGGTAGTATCTTCAAATGCATATCTTTCAATTGTAAGCTTTGTTCCCTATTAAACATTCCAAGCAGGTACACTTGATTCATTAGCTGGGAAGATAATGTTAGCAAAGGAAGACGGCAATGGGATAGGACAACAGGAGCGAGTGAAAAAAAATTAGAAATGAATTCACTCTTTAGGTTTTACTACTATATTTCTTTTAAGATGTGAAGAAAAGAAGAAAAAGAAAGAAACGGTCGTATGTCCTTTCAGTATTTACAGCATTTTTCTTTAAGAGTCCAGTTTCAGAAAAGAACAGAACAAAAACTGTTTTATAAACTCGTGCAACATAATGAGTCTAGTCTAGCCATGAGCATTAATTTGATATGGTGCAGTGGTAAGACAGGTTGGAAAGCACTATTGACAACTAAGAAAGTAATGTATACTAGGTCACATGGGTTGGAAACAAGTTAAACATGGCTAAAATATGAATGCGAAATAAAAGAGGATGAAATCGTAACAAAATAATTTTTTTCCGTCGAAGGACAGACAAAGAAACAGATAAAGGAATGAATGAAGAGATAGGATGGTTAGATAAAGTGACAGATGTATACAAACAGATATATATGGGTGACAGATAACTAGATACAGGTTGATGGATGCACGCATGTATGGGTGTGGACGCAATTTCCAGAAAACATTAAAATACTAGTCCACAACAAAAACGTAGCTACCATGGAAGGTGTGGCACATAAGACATTTTCCAAACCTTTTGCTGTGAATAGTTATTAAACAGTGAAAGACACAACCACTATTTAAACTGCGTTTATGTAACATATACATTTTGTGTTTTTCATAGAAATTATGGGCAGGAAATCATGAGTCTTTTCATCTATTTTGAATTTCACATAACAATCACAAGTGGCTTATGAGAGCGGATTAGTATAATACGTCATCGCAAGTCGACCTCGTCCTTTGCAACCAAAATTAAGACATGTATCTTTCAAACACAGCGGATTAGTACAATACGTCATCACAAGTCGACCTCGTCCTTTGCAACCAAAATTAAGACATGTACCTTTCAAACAGAGCGGATCAGTTTATTCTTTTAAGTTAAAGAAAATATGATAAACTTAAAAATGATCGATATTTCCTGGATCAGTGTTCCTCGAACTTCATCTATAATCTGTTTTGTAAAACTTCGTGAGGCGTACGTTTCTATATTATTATTAATGTCAAACATGAGGTAATTTTAAAGTGGCCAGGAAGAAGAATTTACAAGTGTTGATAAACAGATTAGAGTAGCAGTCATGACCGATATGTGTGCCAAGTCCCCTTCCTCTTGGGGAAATACAAAGTTCAAGTTTCAAACTCCATCCCATACCTGGCTTTTGCTCAGCATTACGTATTCAGGATTGTGCTGGTGTGCCGACATACATACATACATTCGGCCTCGATACCTTTCAACTTTTATGTATATTTACATATACTAAAATATGTTACTTCAGAAAATATAAATAATTCTAGAATGCTTTGGTTTAAATTATAATTGTGATCCAATTTTATTAATTCTTAGCTATGCATTTTTTTTTTTTTTGTACTCAAAATATGTCGTCACTAGATGGGGTCTGAACTTATTTTAAATATTACATGGACATCTGTCTTTATAGATATCGTGCTTAACCGTTCATAATGCATAAAATATCAAGAACAGTATAGATCGAGATATCCAATTACATAGTAAATTATATATTTATATGTAAATCATATCAGATTATCGATTCATAGTCTATGATTTTTTTTTACAAATGATCAAACAGTGTAGACACTAATCTGCAGGCGCCTTTTGTGACAGTAGATCTGGGTCGGCGCTCGTTGGAGCTGGACAAGACCAACATAATGAGAATTTACTGTAATCAGCTCTTTAAAACTTCAAGGTCTTAACCCTTCATCCTCTGACACAACACCAGACATACAAATTTACTAAGCTGGACATAATCACGTGTCGTTTGATGAAGTACTAGCTATCTTGACAGTGTTGCGCATAAGAGTAGATGACAACAGGTGCGGTGGAATCTACATGTTGATAAAATTACTAATTAGGAAAATCTATACTTAGGATTCAATATATATATATATATATATATATATATATATATATATACTATATATATATATATATATATATATATATAAACCCAGAAATTTCTTTTTAAAAGTTTAGTAAGACCAACCTGAAATATTGTTCTAGTATTCTGGACCCAAATTCTAAAACGAACAGTAAAAGAAATGCTGCAAACTGGGTTATGGGATTATTTTCATCACTCAACTGTGTCCGAGATAGTGGTTATGCTTGTCCGGCTGACCCTCTGACACACACAGTCATACTTACGTGTTGTAGTTCAATGTACAAAAATGTGTATGGTATTTTGGCAATACTAGTGCTGCAATAAATCCAGTTAAAACAGACATTCAAAATACAAACATTCATTGACTTTCAGGTAATTCCATACTATTAAAGAAATCGAAAAGTACACCTTTTCTTCCACTGAAAATTTTTCAATCTAATTCCGTTCGTGTACATTATTTTTTAAAACCACGAGACATGGACTCTAATAGGGACTCTAGGGACATAAGAGCATAATTGTTCGCTGTTTTTAGTCCTTTGTCATAACCGATTATATTTTAGCTTGTAAGTTTTTCAACTCAAACATTTCATCGTTTTATTATTTTAAATAAATTTCATTCTCTTAGACTTGTCGTTTTCAGCTAACAAACCCTTGCAGTAGTAAACTAATAGGCGGATCCTAAACCAAATGCGGATTCTAGACCAGAGACAACCACCCCTTCAAAATAAATATATTCTGACATTTTTTCACCACCTCAGAGACCCCCTCTCCTAAAAAAACCCCACCCTCATCCAAATTTCAGTAAAGTAATATGCTGATCCTAAACCAAATGCGGATTCTGGACCAGAGGCCCAATCCACCACCCCGAGGATTTGTCGGAGAAAGAATATCCTAGTTTAGAAACCTTTTTTTGCTAGAAATCTCATATTAAACAATGAAATATTATATAATATTTACAAAATATAAAAAATAACCAGTAGCATCATAAGCGGTTACCGTTCTATTGAGGCCCCTTTATTGCTGTATTTTTTGTAATATAACTGGAAATGGATGTTCAGCAGCTAAAACATTAACTCGAAAATATAACTACTTGTTAATAGTGTTTTCTGTCGGGATTGTAAAATATTGTGTTGTTGAAATGTAAGTGTCTGTTGTGCTATACAATGTTACCCAATTAATATCATCGTTTGATCCTTCCAATCGTCAATTATAAATTCGACCAACACTAGAGTTTAATCGGCCTCGCAAATGAAATTGACAAATAGCAACTGCAGTAGGACACTTAATTTTAATCCAAAAATTTTCAACTTCTCCGTTGGTCGTCCACTCGTGTCTATCAGAGAAAGCATAATAAGGATAATTTTCAGGATAATATGCTGATGTGCTTACCTCAAACCCGGCTCGGTTGTCATTTGCTTTATAAAGTGTTGGAATATACCCAACATTGTTTTTAGTTCGTTTTATACCACTAGACAGACTATCAACATAAGCTGTATTTGTCAGATCATTAGGGTTAACTGGAACATATGTAGTAGTTATTTTTTTTGTCTCTCATGTTTATATTGCCTGTCACTGGTCCACCAGACTTTTTAAAATATGGGGTAAGTTCTTCTTTTAACTGAGCATAACTAATAGCATCAGCATCAGCTTGTGGTGAGGTTGTTGGTAGTCTAGTTATTTTTGAATTTGACATAAACAGGTTACCTGTCATTGTGTCGCCGGTTTTGTTAAGTTTATTATCGTCAACAGATTTTAGTTGTGCATAACTTACAGCTTGTGTTTAATTTAAGTTTTCTGGCGGATATGCAGTCTCTAAATTTATAATTTTTTTTCCTGACATGTTGATATTACCTGTAACCGTTCGATCGATTTTATCAAGTTTGTTATCATCCACATACCTCAACTGTGAATAACTTACCGCTTGCGTATAATTTAAGTTTGCTGGTGGATACCTGGTCTCCAAATTTAATATTTTTTTTCCTGACATATCTAAGTTACCGCTTAAAGTTCCTCCTGTCAATGATAGTTTATTATTATCGACGGATTTTAGTTGTGCATAACTAACAGCTTGTGTATTAACAACATTTATTGGCGGATAATTTGTTTCTAAACCTAGTACTCGTTGATTTGACATAAACAGGTTTCCTGTCATTGTGTCGCCGGATTTTTATAGGTAACCCGATAAATCAACCTTAACGTTCGTTATTGTTGTACTTACAGCCAACGAATCTCTTATTAATGTTCCAAATTTTGTATAATAGCTCTTTATTTATTTAATATAACATAAAATTGTTAACATTAGTCAGTTTAATATAACATAAAATTGTATAACAAACAATGGCAAAATCGTCGATATTAAATTTTGATACAGAGCGGTTGGTGAAACATAAACATAACAAGGAACTTCCAGATTGTCATTATCTTATTGTTGGACGAACTGGATCGGGAAAAACAAATCTGCTTATGAATTTACTACTGGGCGATAATTTTAACTGCGATCGAGTTTATATTTATACAATTAATCCACAGCAAGATAAGTACGAGCTACTAAGCGAATATAATAACAAACTTCGTGATGATCTTGATGCTGGCGAAGATTTTTTTTTTATTATCAAACAACCAGAAGATCTTGTTCCAGTTAATCAGCTTGATTCGTCCGAACATAAAATAGTTGTTTTTGATGATATTCCGCTAAACAATGTAGAAATGAATAAAATAAGATCATATTTTTCACTATCACGTAATAAGAAATGTAATTCTGTTTATTTAGCCCAAGGTTTTTACAATGTCGACAGATTTATTCGGCGAAATATTGCTTGCTTTATATTATTTCAGGGACTGGACAATGTTGACGTTAGAAATATTGCGAACGAGCAATGTGATTATGTGACAAAAGATAAATTTATCGAACTTTATCATAAAGCTACAAAAGATAAATATAACTTTTTCTTACTTGATAAACTTACACATGATCCAACTAAAATGTTTCGTTGTTCTATTGAAAATTATCTGCAGTAAGTTTATATAATAATTATGGACAAACGAGCAAAATACAAAAAACATATAGAAGATCTAAAAAAAACTTGCTCAATCTCAAGCAGCATTTAAGCAGCGAGTACAGCAAGCACGACATGGACAAATAACTGCTGAAGAAACAACAGCTACGATGCTTAAACCAGTTACCGAAGCATTACTTGGGAAACAACTCGAAACTAAACCACTATCAGAAGAGGAAGTTAAAAACCTACAGGAAAAAGGTTTGGTTGGATTAGTTAAGGAACAACAAGAAGCAGCTGCTGCAAAAATTGTTGCTAGATCTGATGAGGAAAGAAGAAAATTGACTGAGGCTCTTGTAGCAAATATTGCTGATCCTGTTGCTAGACAAAATGAACTAAATCGACTGATTAATAATCCAATTTTATTTGAAAGAAGATTATAAGAATTAACCACACATGAAATTAGGACTGAGTTGGGAAAATTATCAGAAAAATTAGAGGATATTGAAAAAGAACAAAAAGATATTGGTGAGAGAACGATAAAGTTTTTAGAAACTGATGAACAAAGACGAGTTTTTAGGAAAAAAACAAATGAAAAAATATCAGATGGTGAATATCGTGAATTTCTGACAGAAAATAATATAAATGATATTGATAATATAAAACTTGGTCAAAAGAAAGGTCTGATAAACTTATTAATGATTTAAATAAAATGATACTTTCTGGTGACGAGTCTAATGCTAAATTAAATAAAGCTACAAAAAAATGAGGAAATGATATCACTATCTGTTAAAATTAGGCTAGGTATTATTGCTAGAGTCTTTCAACAAACAGCTGATGATAATAGAATTAAAGGGTATGGTAAGGGTTGGACTTTTCTAAGGAAATTCAAAATAAATAATGAAAATCGAGAGAAAGAATATAGAAAAAAAGAAGCTGAAAGAATGCAAGTTGAGATACCAGAGAGCATAACATTTTTAGAAGCAATTGAACAGCCACTAACTATATCTCCAGGGAAAACTGAAAGAAGGAAGCAAATTGAAGAAATAAAAGGAATGGTAAAAGAGAAAAGAGAAGATTCAGATTATGATACTTTTATAAAAGAAAATAATGTTAAAGACGTTGATAATATTGATAAAATAACACAAAATGAATATGATACTTTAATTGTTATATTAGATAAAAAAAATTAATGATGGTAAACAAACTTTAGATGAAATTGATAAAGCTGAAGAAAAAGATTTCACAGATTTTACAAAAAAGCCCGAGTTGGTGTTATTGTTGGTGTTTTTAAAAATGCTGCAGTAAAATTTAAACTGGAAAATCCAGAACTGAAGGATGAAATTTTAGAACTGTATTTAATAGTTATGATAGACTTCGTTTAAAAAAAGCTAAAGAAAAAACTGGAACTGAAGTACAAATATTTGCATCAGTAACCGAAATGATAGGCAGATTAATGCTGCTGATATCATCAAAGGAAGCTGGATATGTTGGCGCTGAAATTGACAATGAAATTATTGATATACTTGATCATTTAAGATCGGAAAATGTATTAACATCTGACGAATACGAGACTTTACATAGCGATTAAATTTTATAAAAAATATAATAAATAGCAATGTCAACAACATTATTACTAGACTCTAGTACAGCCGTGAAAGATAGCGCAAATTTGTCAGTAAATTATATTCCGCCAATACAATTTGATACTAATAAAAGTATGAAATTGGACTAATTTCATGTACATATTGGCATTCCATGGCTAACGTGAAAACTGGTGTCAATAATGAATTTGATTTTATAATTATGTCTATTTTAAGAGATAAATGGAGAAAAATAAGATTCCGCAAGGAGCTTATAATGTTACTGATTTAATTAAAACAATAAAAGAACTAATTACAAAGGCGGGCGGTATAGCTGATAATTTTGATCTAACACCAAATTATAACACGTTAAGAGCCATATTAAAATTAAAAGATATGATGGTTAGTTTTAACTCACCAACAAACATAGCGTCGTTGATAGGATTTTCTCATGAAAGTTATGGTGCTTTTGAAGAACAAGCAACATATGACGGTGAACTGCCAGTAAATATAACTGACGTAAACACAATATTAATAAATGTTCCATTGCACCTGGATCTTACTCAGCCCAGGGTAGTAAAGGACAAACAATATATAGTTTTTCGCCAGATGTTCCACCGGGATCGCTCATGCAAATTAGTCCACGGCAAGTTATTTATTATCCGCTAAATGTTGAAAATCAAATAACAGCAATAAATATGCAGTTGACAGATCAATCTGGACGACAGCTGGATCTGAATAACGAGGTTGTTACTTACTATTTACACCTACGCTTTGCGTAGGCGCGCGTACAATCGACTTCGGTTTTATGCAACCTCAGATATAATGAAACAAAAAAAATTTTACCGAAGAAAAATAGTTCGTGGAATTTTGGGAAATATGTTTACTAAAATTATTGAAAATGCTCCGGAAATAGCGTGTAAAGTTGCACCAATTGCACTTGACGCATCAAAAGCTTTTGCAACTGGAGCCGCATATGCAGCTGGAACTGCGGTGGGACGAAAAATAGCTGATAAAATTAAAGGCGAGAAACCACCGACAATCAAACAAGTTATATCAGAAATCGCTCCAACAAAAGAAACTCAACGTGTTATGATAACAAGAACAAAAAAACTTTTATCACCAAAGGGCGAGCAGATTATACAAAAATTAATATCTAAAGTAACAGCGCCGCAATAAAATTTTATATAATCTATTAAATAAAAAATGTCTGTTAAAAATTATCGCGATTTAGCAGAAACTGACATCGATGACACTGTAACAGAATTTGAGTATATTGAGTATCTCGATGAAAATTCTAATGAACCAAATAAAGCTGGTGTTAGAACATTTAATACTCGAAACGAAGATGTATTTCTACTGCCACACAAAGCAATATTGGAAGTTCGCGGTCAGATTATGACAGTGGCCAATCCGCCAGTTGCAATTGCAGCTAACGCAGAAGTAGCTCTTATAAATAATGGCTGGTGCTTATTCAAAAGTGCTCGATATCAACTGGCCAATCAAACTGTAGAGGATATTTCAAGTCACCTGCAAGTTGCAAGTACAATCTTAAATATTATTTCGTTTTCTGATGGTTATTCAAGATCAACTGCAACTAACATGATATGGTTTAAAGACACTGGAGCTGGAACTGTATCTGGAGAATTTATTTCAAAAGGAGCATTTGCGCATGGAGCTAATGCAGCTGCAGATGCTGCAATTGTAAGAGATTTTCTTATCGCTAATGCTAATTATTTTGGTATAGCCGCACCAGCCGCAGACGCTGATGCAGACGCTACAAGAGTCTCACTTATTGCTGCTTGTAATAATTTAGGTATAACATCACCAGGAGCAGTTGCAGACGGCGTTGCAATGTTAAATTTAGTTAACGGGACAATTAGCCTAAGAAATATACGTTACAATGAAGGTCATGCTAAGAGAAAGGCACTTGCAGCAGGATCACGTCAAATTACAATGATGCTGCCATTAAGTACAATATTTGGATTTTGCAGGGACTATAATAAAGTATTTCGCGGAGTTAAACATACACTTATTTTAGATCGGGCAGAACAAAACGACTGCCTATTTAGGTCAGGCGGAGCTGATGTACAGTTTATCATAAATAAACTTGCGCTGTGGATGCCACGAATAACACCGTCAATCACTAAAATGTCAGAATTAAATTGTATACTCGATAAACATACAAACAGAATTTATTTTCAGCAACATAAAATATATCAAACAGCAGTTCCAAATACAACCGACTACACATGGCGAGTTACAACAACATCAAGCGAACAACTGCAGAGGCAATTATTTGTTGTATTTCAGCAACAAGCACGACGTGGTAACCAACAACAAAATAATGCGGTATTTGATAATGCTGATGTTAGACGAATATATGCTAGACTTAATTCAAAGCAATATCCGGAGCGAGCGATAGAATGTAATTTTGTAGATGACGCTAGTAAAAATATTACTCGACCGTACATGTATCTGCTCGACGCAGTGCAAAATTATCAGGATGTTGGAGATGGATCTCAGATATCAGTAGAGGAATTTCGTACACTTTATCCAATATTTTATTTTGATGTTAGCAAACATAGCGAGCGAGCAGTTGATACGACAGCTGATATTGAAATTACTTGGACATTAAGAGCAGTTCCAATAGCACAGTTGTACGTGTACGCGTTAGTGATCAGCGACAGATTTATTACGATTGATTCTGTTGGTAAAATGACCGTACAAGTTTAATCTATAACTTTAATATAAGATGACAAAATATATTGTAAAAGAAATATATTTGACTGATGGTCAAGTTAAAAAATTAGAAGCTGCTGTTTCTAAACAACGGCAGGTATCATTAAAAATCAACCCTGACATTTCCAAGGGTATTTTAACAAAATTAATGTTAAACAAAAAACAGGTGAACAGGTACGATCGCGGCAAACCTTTTGTTTTAAATTTAAATGCCTCACAAATAACAGCGATGGCAAAACAAGGTGGTTTCTTTGGTCCGGCATTATCAGTAATAGCCAGAACGTTATTACCTACAAATTTGCCGGTGTTAGGTACATTAGGACTAGCAGCAGCGTCTGGAGCAATATCTGGCGCAACGAAAAAGGCAGTTGAGGGCAGTGGAATAAAGAAACTTTCAGTTTAATTTTATGTGACTGATAAATATAATGCCTAAACGAAAAACAGCAAAAAGAAAGACAGCGAAAAAAAAAGACACCGCGACGTTGAAGAACAACCAAAGGCGGATTTATAGGACCGTTGATAGCGGGAATAGCGGGAAGTCTACTGCCAAATCTATTTGGAATAGGCAGAGGACTAACATTGCCGGGAACACGGCCCCCACGCTAAGTAAGTTTGATATACTAGGTAGGTTAGGATTGGTTTCCGGATTTTATTCTAAGGATGAACTTGACGTGATTCCATCGCGAGCGACAACATCGCCGGGTTCGTGTGTGATAAATATACAAGATTTCAATGACGGATCTGGTACACATTGGGTAGCAGTTTATAATAACAATTATTTTGACTCGTTTGGACTTCCACCGAGCGACGCAATAAAAAAATATATGTCGAAGTATAAAATAATAAATTATTCGTCTAATCAATTTTAGCCTGTTGGAACTTCTGCTGGTGGATATTATTGTATAATGTTCATTAAACAAATGTCCCAGCCTAAATTTAATTTTTAAAAATTTATTTTACAGTTTGACAAGCATCCTTCTCACGCTAATGATGAGATTGCACAAAATGTTATCTAAATTACAAATATAAAATGTCAACATATTGTCTCAAATGCAAAACTAAAACAGAAAATATAAATGAAACAACAGAAAAAAAAACCCAAAGAAAAACAGGACGATGCTAGAAAGTATTTGTGCAGTCTGCGGAAAAGAAAAAGTATGTTTTTTAAAGAAATTGTCCCCAGCGATAAAATCGTTGGGAGCTGGATATCCCGACGTTGTCAGGGACGTTATTTTAGTAGACGACTAATTAATAATGATATGTAAGTGTGATTCTGACAGAGATTTATGTTTTGAGCAAAATAAAATTGTCACATACTGTCAACAATGCAACAACAGAGAAATAATAAGAACAGGTATAGATATACATGAATTAATTGGCAAATTACCGAAACCAAAAGGCGGTTGGACATTACCAGGCCATAAATATACTGGACTTTATAATCCGCTGGATAAACAACTAGATGAAAATGACAATCCGCTGCCAGGACAAGAGCCTTACAATCAAGTTGATGAGATAGCAATGCGCCATGATATCTGCTACAGGGACAACGAACAAGATAAGCACGGCTGCGATAAAGTAATGTTAGACGAACTTCGTGATATGAAACCGACAAATATGCGAGAACGTATTGACAGAAAGTTGGTGCAGGGTTTTATTGGAGCAAAATATAAATTAGGACTTGGAAAGGAATTGTATGATGATCTTGCAGCTGAATTACACAAACCTAAAAAGAAAGTTTCCGCGACGTAAGGTTGTCGCAAATGCTGTTGACGATATCTGGGGAATAGATTTAGTCGATGTGTCAAATCTAGCTGAATTTAAAAATAATAAAATATATCTTTTTTTATGTCATAGATGTTTTTAGCAAATATGCTTTTAGTGTGCCAGTTTCAGACAAGACAGGAACGTTAATAACTGATTCGTTAAAACAAATAATAAGAACTACAGAAAGAAAACCAAATAGAATCTGGACTGATCATGGAGCTGAATTTTTTAATAAAAAATTCGAGCAGTTTTTGCTCCAAAATAATATCAAAAACATGTTACAGGAAACGAAGGTAAAAGCGTTGTCGTCGAGCGATTTAATCGCACACTAAACGAAAAAATTCATAAGTATTTGACAGCTAAAAATACAAATAAATGCATTGCAATTTACAGAACATTGTTGACGAATATAATAACACGAAACACCGAAATACTAAAATGTCGCCAAATGACGCAATTAAAAATCCGATATTAGGAAATGAAAACATGTACAGGAGACATAAATTTAAAGTTGGTGGTAAAGTTTCTCTGATGAAAAAAACATTTGAGAAAGGACTTACCCCAGAGTGGAGCGAAGAAGTGTTTGTTATTGATAAAGTACTTTTAACAATACATGTAACATACGCTCTGAAAGATTTATTGGGTGAACCTATAACTGGTAGTTTTTATGATCAGGAACTTCAGAAAACTTCCCAAGACGTATTTGTTATTGAAAAAGTTATCCGAAAACGCGGCAACAAAAGTTTAGTTAAATGGAGAGGAGACAGCGATAAATTTAATAGCTGGGTACCAACTAAGTCGATGCAAAATTATTTATAATATTATTATAAATTTGTTCGTATCTTACAAGTACAGATTTACATTTGATAGTTTTACATAACGAAATTAAATGTAATTTTCTTGTATTATCAACTGGCATTAAATTAAATATTTTAACAAAAATAAAATCATATTTTATATTTCTTTGATAGCCAGTTATTTTTACACCAAGAAAAGGTTTGATAAGCTTCCAAAATATTTGTTGTTCGGCAACAGTAAAATTAAATTTTATTATTTTTTTAGCAATGTGATACTTAACATTATATCGTCTAGTTGTCGGTCTACTGTAATTTTTTCTGTCAGCGACAGCAACTACTTCGTCGTCAGATTCGTTGTTGTACAAAATATCATCTTCGCTATAGCTAGAAAATTTGTCTGCGACTTTGTCGTTGGCGATTTTGTCGCTGGCGATTGTATAACTTGCTGTAATATTGGCTACGACTTTCTCGTTAGAGATAAAATCTTCTGCATATATATCAGCAAGTCGATTCATTAAATTCATATTATAATATACTTTTATCTAATTTATAATAATAATGGCCAGCGAAACGAAATCTCTCGAAGTAAAATACCATCAAAAGGTTAATATACTAAATTATAGGGAACTAGCTGAGGCAGTTAGAAAATGTTTGTTGGGCTATAATGCTTATTCTGTCGACGTTTTTGTAATGCAAGGCGAAAATGACAGAATACTTCTAACAGCAGCAGAAAAAAAAACTTAATGATAGTGCTTTCATAACATTAAAATTTGATTGCGATGACGTTTTGATGTTTGCCCACAGCTGTCTTACTAAGACAGAATTACGAAATATAATTAATCATCACATCTGAAACTAAATCTGTCAAATGTTAACATTGACGTTGCGGGTTTAGTTTTACCGTCGGCGACATCTTTTATTGATTTGCTGTCAATTTTATGATATTTTGCAGCAGAATAAATTGACTTAAATTTTATTTCTTCTTCAGTCTCCAGATTTACTGAAATTATATGTCTAGCATATCTAGCCACCAGTATCTCCACGTCGTGTGTTTTCT